>CATIWR010090393.1:0-47114 GCA_949677035.1 Omphalea diandra | reverse complement strand
AAAGCTATTGCATTTGCACTTGCATAGTTAATTGTTATACTTGCAATGTATCTTAATGATATTTGATTATGGATTATGCCATGAGAATTTGATTATTGTTTTTATTCACTAAGTCGCGACTCACCAAATCGCAAAATTTTTTTCAGATACTGAAGAATAGGAATTGAACACTTTCATGCTTTCAGTTTTACATTGAGACATATGGACCACAGGTTGTCGGCTGAATCCAAACTCTCTCTCTCCTTGTGTTATATACATATATGTACATCAAGTAAATGTTTGATTGTGTGTACGATGGATAAAACCTTTATGCATATGTATTTTGAACATGAATGATATGAGTTATGTAAATGAATATGGCTGTTATAGATAATGCATGTGAAACCCCCTTTGCCATGATACATGACGCCATCCTTAATTAATTATGCATGATATGAATGAATGGAGGATTGGATATACATGTTAATCCATTTTTCCATGATGCATGACCCCACTCCACTTTGGATTAAAATGATGATTTGATTAGCTCAATCATGCTAAATGTATGCTTAAGGGTGTTAATTGGACTAATCAATAACTCGATTAAAATATTAAAAGTGAACCAAAGATGCTTGAAGGCCAGATCTTGATATCTAAGTAGTTTGGGAGTGTCTAAACCCTTATCCAAATCATACCTAATTTTCTAGCTTGATCGTTGGTAGGGTGAAGATGAAATAGGCCTTCTAAGTGACTTATATTAGGTTCAAATTTTGCCTTCCCTAAATTCTTATCCTAACTAAAGTTTGGTGGTGACTTGACATCTCCTGGGGATGGTACCAATGTATTGTCTCAAATTTGGTCTCCTGATGACCTTTATTTTAGACTAAATGCTTTGAGATTGCATAAGGCTTAAAAGGATCTCTCATTGATCCAAATATCCACTGCACCTTAGGGTCATTACCAATGTAAAGACTCATGTCCTTTTGATCTCTTGTTGATAGATAAAAGCATGGAGTCACAAGTAAGATTCCGCTTATTCGAACGTAGTCACGAAACCCGAGGTGCTCACAGTGATGACTCCATTAGGGAACTGAAATTAACTTCATGTTTAATTTTCGGTTCACTTTTAATATTTTAAAGTTGTTATTGAGTAAGTCCACTATATTAATATAGCCTTCACACTTCATTACGAGCACTAAGTGCCTTTAGATAAATGGATGGTTCTCCAAACTTAAGACCTAAGCTCCATTTGGGCTTAGGAGATTACGAGGAGGATTCATCACTCATGAAAGAGAAGGGGGAATCGACTTGCTAGAAAGAGTAAAACTGCAAGCCTGAGTAAAAAACTTGCCCGATCATGGAACCAACTATACCACTAGAGATCTTGGAAAGGATGATGGCCGACTTCAATTATAAGTTGGAACAGAGGATTGTTAAAGAGGTAAACAAATGTGTAAATGAAATTCTGAAGAAGGGGGAGACCCCTGATAATAGAACTAACAAAGGGAAAGTGCTAATGGAAGCAACCTAACCCATGGTGATTGATGATGATTTGTTTGGGATGAAAAAGAACAATGAAAGCAAACTTGCTAAGGAAGTCGGAAGTGTAGCTGTCATTTTAGACAAATCCCTAGAAAGTCAGAAGGAGAGCACTCGATTTGATGATTGTGACAAGTAGTTAGAGAAAATGCAGAAGGCCTTAAGTGTTAAAAGTCTGAAGAGGGGAACAAACATTTAAGAATTGTTGGCTCACAAACTTGAGAAGCTACTAGATAAATTTTGTATGTCGAGCTTTCCAAGTTCATAAGGATTTAGAATGCTAAAAACTATGTCTGGTCGTATGTGCTAGTTATGAAAGCATCTGGGGTTCTTACTGATACTATGTTAGAGCTTTTTAAGTTATCACTGAAAAGGTCTGTAAGATGTGGTATTTCAATCAACCAAAGATTATTAGAGAGGACTGGAAGGAGTTGACAAAGGCTTTTTAGAGGCATTATGCTGGTAATTCAAATATGGAGGTCACATTACAAGACTTGAAATCTTTGAAGCAAAAAATAGGTGAAAGCTTTAATGATCATATTAAAAGGTGGAAAAGGATGGCTTTAGAGGCAACCATGAGGCCTATTGAGAGAGAACAAGTCAAGATGATTGTTAAAGCAGCTTTACCTAACATTGGTGCCAAAATCTAGGGAATGTTGATTAAAAACTTGAAGACCTTCAAAAAGCAGGTTTGTAAGCTGAAGAATTAGAATTTGAGTCAAGAAGATAATATAGGGTAAGAAGAAGTTCCCCAACTCAGCCTCAAGATGAAAGGAATGAAATGGCAAATGTCAACGTAGAAAGAGTGATAAGACAATTCACTGATTTGGGGATGCCTTTGTCTAAGACATTTGAGAGGTTACAGAAGAAGGGAGTACTGAAACCTCTGGCCCTGAGACTACCTCCTAACTTACTACCTAAGAGATATAACACCAATGTTATTGCACTTTTCATCAAGGAGTATGTCACAACACTGATGACTATTATAGGTTAAGACACAAGATTCAAGATCTTATCGATAATAAGATAATTATCCCACCAAATTTTAGAAGGCCTAGAATATGAGGGGGCCTTCTCTCAAACGATCATAATGTTCCTCCCTCAAATCAAAGGGCTTTCATGATATATTTTGGGATTCCTAAAAAGGTTGTTATTACCACTATCAAGTAGGTTATGAATGAGGTTTTAGTTATTTACACTATCAATCCATAGGAAAGCTTAAATGAGGAGAAAGAAGAGGTGCGAAAGAAGAGAATAATCCAGTTATGGGAGGAGAGTGATAAAGACAAAAAAATAAAACATAAATGATCCATTATTTATGTTTCTTATTTAGACATGAAAGGTTTTAAATTTATGATTAAGAATAATAAATGCTCTATTTCTTATGATGATATGCTTTATGGTTATGCTCATCTGTCGAATGGTCTTTGTGTCCTAAATCTTGAAAACAAAAATGTTGAGTCCATCTATAATATTGATACCAAGAAGCATAAATCTAATGACACAAATTCTTACTGTCTTTGGCATTGTCATTTAGGCCACATAAATAAGAAACACATATCAAAGCTCCAACAACATAGACTTTTGAATTCATTTGATTTTGAACCATTTGAAATATGTGAATCTTATTTATAAGGCAAAATGACTAAAACCCTTTTCACAGGACATAGATGATTTATTGGGCCTAGTATATACCGATGTATGTAAACCATTAAGTTCAAATGCTAGAGGAGGTTTTTAGTACTTCATTACTTTCATAGATGATTATAGTATGTAGGGTTATATCTATCATATGAAATATAAATTTGAATCTTTTGAAATGTGCAAAATTTTCAAAAATGAAGTCAAAACCAACTCAGTAAAAATATTAAATCACTTTAATTAGATCGAAATGGTGAATATTTAAGCTAAGAATTCATTGATAATCTTAAAGGTTGTGGGATAGTCTCACAAATAACTCCACTATGAACACCACAGTGGAATGGTGTATCTAAATGGAGAAATCGAACCTTATTAGATATGGCTCAATCTATGATGAGTCAAATAAATCTTTCAATCTCCTTTTAGGAGTATGCCTTGGAAATTATTGCATTCATATTAAACAGAGTTCCATCAAAGGCTATTGAAAAGACACCATATGAGATATAGATTGGAAAATCCCCTAGTTTGTCTTTTCTAAAGAATTGGCGTTGTGATGTTTATGTGAAGTATCAAATTTCAAATAAAGTGGCACCCATATTAGATAAATGTCATTTTGTGGGATATCCTAAAAAAACTAAAGGACATTACTTCTAAAATACTTTTAAGAACAAAATGTCTATTGCTGGAAATGGTGTCTTTTTAGAAAGAGAGTTCATTTCTAAAAGAATCAGTGGGAGTAAAGTTTAACTTGAAGAAATTCGAGAACTGCAAGATAACATTGAACCACTTATAAAATCTCAACAGGATTCACAAGCAATCGTTGAACCTATACAAGTAACACAAGCTCTAAGAAGGTCTATAAGAACATGTCAGAGACTTGAGAGATATGGATTTCTTTTAACTAACATTAATTAAGTGATGTTTGTAAACCAATATTAACCCACATCCTATCAAGAGTCTATGGATAGTCCATACTCTAAGAAATGATTATAGGTCATGAAATTTGAAATGCAATTCATGTATGGTAATCAAGTATGAACTTTGAATTATCCATCTGATGGTTTAAAAACTATTAGGTACAAATGGGTTTTCAAAAAGAAAACAGATATGGATGACAATGTGTATACCTATAAAATAAGACTGGTTGCAAAAGGTTATAGGTAAACACATGGTATATACTATGATGAAACCTTTTTGCTAGTTGTTGTGCTTAAATCTATTTGAAGTCTCCTTGCCATAACAACATACTTTGATTATGAGATATAACAAATGAATGTCTAAGCAACATTCTTAATGGAAATCTTCTTGAGGATGTGTACATGACACAACCAAAAAGTTTTATCAGTTTTGAGAATTTTGGAAAGGTTTATAAACTTCAAAGATCCATTTATGGATTGAAGCAAGCTTTTCAAAGTTGGAATCTTCATTTTGATGAAATAGTTAAAGAGTTTCATTTCATAAAAAATGAAAATGAGCCTTCTCTATACAAGAAAATTAGTGGGAGTGTAATAATTTTCCTTATGTTATATGTTGATGACATATTACTCATTGAAAATGATATTCCTACCCCATAAAATGTTAAAATATATGTATGGAAATATTTCTCAATGAAAGACTTAGGTGAAGCTACCTATATTTTAAGCATTAAGATCTATAAGGATCGATTAAAAAGGATCATTATCCTAAGTTAGAGTACATAAATTGAAAAGGTACTAAATAGGTTTACTATGCAAGATTTCAAGAGAGGATTCTTGTTAATGTCACATGGCATAACTATTAGCAAGGCTCAATGTCCACATATACAAGATGAGTGAGAGCACATGAGTAAGATCCCACATCCTTCTGCTATTAGATTTATCATGTATGTCATGTTATGTACTCAACCTGATGTGTCATATGCATTATGTATAATGAGTAGGTACC
The DNA here is from genome assembly GCA_949677035.1 of Omphalea diandra. NCBI lineage: Eukaryota > Viridiplantae > Streptophyta > Magnoliopsida > Malpighiales > Euphorbiaceae > Omphalea > Omphalea diandra. The sequence goes on along the minus strand of CATIWR010090393.1, from coordinate 42,032 downwards.
AATCAAATCCAAGTGAAAGTCACTAAACAATAGTTAAGAATATCCTTAAGTACTTGAGAAGGACTAAGGATACATTTTTAATATATGAATAATAGAAAGACAAGGTCATTGTAAGTGGTTACATAAATGTTAGCTTCCAGTCTGACAAGGGTGACTTTCGATTGTAGTTAAGTCATATATTTTGTTTGAATGAAGATGCGGTTAGTTGGAGAAGTTCAAAGCAAGACATTATGGTTAATTTTATAATACAAGCTTATTGTCCCTTGGTGTTTTAGAAGGGGGGTCAAATAGGGTAATGACAAGTAATTAAAATAAAAATAGAGTGCAAAAATGAATAAAAAATTAAGACACAAGATTTATAGAGGTTCAACATAACTTGTCTACATCCTATCCTCTAGTATTTCCACTAGAGCCTTCATTATCAAGATAGTTTAAGGTGCTATCAACCACCTTTACAACAGTAGTTTTTGAGCACTACCAAACTATTACAAATAGACTTACAGGTGCTACTAAACACTTTTCCCAAAGTAGTTTCCAGATATTACCTTAAACATTTCACAAAGTATGGTTTTTAAGATCTCCTAACCAAGGGTTTCCTTAAACTAAATACAACTTTAAAGATGAAGATAACTCTCTCACTCAATCAATAAAGAATTTTAAAGTATATACTCACAAAATGCTTGATATGGTTGAAAGTATTGAGAGAATTCCTATAAAAGCTTGTTCTTCAAACTTTATTTTAAAGATGATACTTTTAACCTTTAAATAATGATCTTTTCTTGATTGTTAGATCACCCTTGATTCACCCCTTGGATTTGAAAATAGCTTTCGCAATGAATACTCACTTAATGGAACAATTTTCTCTATTTGTTTCTATTAATAGCGGGTCCTTTTATAGGTTGAAAAAAAGAACTAGTCGTTAGAAAGAAAGCTGTCACAGATGTAGACACTCAATACCTATTAGAAATTCTCCATGCCTATTATTGAGTCATCAACCATCATTGATTTCTTAAAAATGGGTGATTGTCAAGCAAAATACAACTTCACGCCCATTAGAACTAGTTGTTAAAGAGAAGTTTATCTCAACGCTTCTCCTTTAACTTTCTCATTTATTTATTCAATTAATCTTCAATGGTTGTTGGATATTCTCAATGCTTGCTGGACTTCAACATTAATCCCTATTGAGATATGAACAATGGATATTATAGATTTCCAAGAAGGTGTGAACTTGATGCTTTATTTTTCAAGATCTTCAACGATACATTAATAATTATTGGTGAACTTCTAATGTCCGTTGAATATCCTTAACACCTATTGCATTATTGAGAGTACCATGTTTGAGGGTCTAAAAACTTTAGCTCACTCTAGGGAGCTTTTATAATGCATGTTGGTGGGATCCAATGCTTGTTTCAAAATCTTAAGAGTTTAGCTTAATTCAAGTCAATTGGTCCAACGCCTATTACGAAAATGGAATGCTTGTTAAGAGATCAAGAACCACGTCCGTTGTGAAATTCCTACGCCTATTACGAAGTTTAATATGCATAACTCATGTGTTTGAGTTATCCAACACTTATTGTGAAGTTTAATATGCATAACTCATATGTTTGAGTTATCCAACACCTATTGTAGTATAGGAAAACACTTATTGTGACATCCAAAGGACTTTGCTCATTGATAGGGTGATATTCCAAGGCCTATAAAGTTCATTTAATGCTTGTTGCTAGAGTCACAATGCCTGTTGAATTAAGGCAACACATATTAGATTGTCAAGCTTAGTTTGCTTGATCTTTACTCTCTTAGTACTTAGGGTTTTCAAATATAACTCTTTCTTTAATCATCATGGTTTAATGAATTGATGTACCTACAAGAATTAATATAGATAACTTGGACAAATGTTAGATTCATCAAAAACAAAACTTGATATGTATGTGATACCAATAACTCGGATAAAGGTTAGCTCTTAGATGTATTTATGATCATCAAAACAAGACTTAGTTCAACAAAGTTGATAAAATAGCTACCCCAGATGGAGCTAAGGAAACTATTTGGATTAAGAAATTTATCACTAGACCATATGTTATTCCTAGCATTTTAAATCCAGTGGACCCGTATTGTGATAATAACGGGGCCATAACATAGGCAAAGGAACCAAGGTCACATCAAGCATCCAAACACATACTTATGTGTTTTCATCTCATTCAAGAGATCATTAAGAGGGGAGGTGTGAAGATATGTAGAGTGCCAACCAATGACAACATTACTGATCCATTCACTAAACCACTATCACTGCTAAAAGCATAAGAATCATGCTAGGTCAATGGGTATTATATACATTTTTTATTGGGCCTAGTACAAGTGGAAGATTATTAGTCATATGCCCTAAGCCAATTTTTAGTAGTGGATATTTTTATTAATGTCATGGCTGCATTTTTATTAAATATCTCTATTATGTTGTATTTATGGCTAAATGATAAACTTCATGAATAGTTAATTTTACTTCAAGTCAAGTATGCAACTTGATAAAAACCCTTAAGTGTATAGAATCCTATTCTAAATTGTCACTAGTTGGTCATTATCATTGGGATAATAATGAACGAAGGGCTAGTATGTATTTTGATTGATGACTATATTTTACTGGTCATGGATATGAAATATTAAGTCAAACACATAGATACATATTTAAGCAATATTGTATTAGATCGACTATGAGAACATTATATGAATAAACTATCATAAGTGATTCTCATGCAATAATATTAACTTAATCCTCTAACCTAAAAATTATCATAGATTCTAATATAATGAACTTCATGTTTAGATAAAAACGTGTTTGCATATGTAATCGTTGCAAGTGCATAAATTGCTTCAAGTAATATAATGATAAGTAGAGATCATTCTCATGAGGATTATTTCACAAGTACCAAAAAACTAATTTTCCTATTATCTAGAAATCAAATAATGAAAGGATAATAAATAAAATTGAAATTGCAAAAATAATTAAACAAAATCAAAATTAAATTAAAAGAAACTCTTATGACAATGATTTCTAGGGAATTTAGGCACAACATAATATCATTCCATAAATATATCATGAGAATTATTTCAATTGAGATTGGGTTGTGCTTGAAGATGGATTTTCCTAAATTATCCAATAATCTCTCTCAAGCAAAGTTGATTCTATTATTACTGAAATTATGCATACTCTTGTAGTCACAAAATTCAATAACAATGTGTTAAGCATTATGATTAATCCTTGAATATCTTTAAAAGTTGAGCCTACTTTCATGGTCTCAGTTTCCTTGTTTAATATGTTAGGACTATCCCTAGACTTCCACTCTCACTTCATCATCTAGAACCTCAAGTATTGCACATATGTAGTTGTTTATACACACAAGATCAATTAAGCTCAAACATAATAAATCAAGACACCCAACATAATTAAAGCAAAAATCACTTCATAGATTCATCCTAGAATTGAAGAATTAGTTCATCTTAGAAGAAGAAAAAGAAATAAAGAAGAAGAAATTCATTAACTTCAATAGAAGAATATTTCGAAGAAGAATCTTCCTTACAAAAGCAATGAAAACCCTCAGAGAAAATGACTCCAATCATCACAAAATCTTCTTTTTATTTGGTATAAAGGTTGGATCTAGTTTTCTCTTCTAAAAATCTATTATTTTTTTCCTCTGGAATCTCTATCCAATTAGGTTAAATCTTTTTAAAAAGCAGCCTATAATTTGCATTTTAAAAATTTAATTTAACGCCTTGCATGGCCCAATGCATGGGCCATGAAATGTCCCACGCACTTGTTTGCTTATGTGATTCTGCTCTGCTAACTGTTCAACTTCACGTCTTTACATGGTCCAATGTATGGGTCAAGCAACAACATATACGACACTATTGATAATTGTAATTTAGCTCCTCTTTTGAAAATTTCTTGTGCGACATAAAAGAAGTAACAAATAAATGAATTCCAAAAAAACACTATAAAAAAAAACTCTTAATTTCTAAATTAAAAATGTATACTAAAATATCATTATCAAACTCCTCAAACTTAGAGTTTTGTTTGTCCTCAAGCAAAGAAAAGAATAAACAAGAAAACTTTTCAAACCATAATACACTATAATCACAATTGCAAACCCTTGAACAAAGAAAACTCCATAATAAACTAACACAATAAAACTCAAGAGAATTTATGACATTGAAGTTCACTCTCAAAATTTTGCAAGTAATTTCAAGCATAAATCAATCAAGAAATATATAAAAACTATAATACACCTTTTTCACTTTTGGCACAATTTAAAAATAAACACAATATAAGCTAGCACTGTCAAACCTCTTCCTAACATAATTTTATGCATAATTGCATAAACAAGAACACACAATCAATCTTTGTTTATGTAATTTCACACTTCATTAAGGATCAAAAGATCTTTTATCGACTTGTAATTTGACTAAAGGGAAAATGACTTGCCGAAGAAAATGATAAAAAAAAATGTTCAAGTAAGAAAACTCTAAGAATGAAAATAATTAAGTGACACTAAAAATTTTCATATGTTGTCATAATTTCTCCAACTTGTGAAACCCTTCCTTCTTTTATTTCTTAGCAATAATTACACAAATAATTTCAATTCAACATAAAGTTCAAGAGCAAATTTTGTGCATAATGCATCTCACATAAAAAATTGTGAACTCTAAACAAGTTAAGTATCAAAGCTCAAAAGACTTCACAATTCTCAACTTTTTCACATTTTTTTTGTTTTCTATTTTTTTCCATTTTTTATTTTATTATTTTTTGCACTAACCTAAATAACCAATAAATTATAAATATATCAGTGTTACACATCCCAACTATTTTTGTTCTTTTCAAATATCAAACACTTGTAGATATGCTCAAATATACAATCAAGAAGGAAATTGAAATTTCTTAATAAACACAATGGAAATTCCACTTCAATTATAAAATTCTCTTATTAGGTAGGTCATAATATGGGCTATATGATAATAAGGTTAAGGGTACCAAGAAAAGGGTTTATATACACTCTTAAAGTGTATTTCAAGGCTCAAAAAAAGTGCAAAGAATAAAAATTGATAAGGTTTTGATGGGGCTAAATGAGTTAACACAAAGAATACCTAAATCATTTCCTTGATCAAGTGTAAATTAATATTTTGTCTCAAAATATTGTATGCCTTGTTTTAGAATTAGTGAAAAAGTTTTTAACACACTAGCATACATATCTTTGAATCTTAATAAGCAATCAATTCTTAGATGTAATGATTCAAGAAGTTTCTCAATCAATCTAATAAAAAATTACTTGCATCATTTATCAGGCTTATTAAATGTCTAAATTTTTTAATAAAATTAATCATGCATAGTTCCATTACAAGCATTCCAAAATCCAAGAATTCACAAATCATGAAGTGATTACACTCAAGTTAATTCATCTTCACTTTTAGAGTAAAAAACCTACCCAAAAAGGAAATAACCATTGAAATCTTCAAATCAACAAATCAAATTTTCATTTTTACAATTGAAATGAATCCCAAAAAAATTGAAAGAATAAATCCAATTGCAATATTCACAAAAGAATAAAAATTTGAAAGAATTAACTCAAGTCTCTCCCCCAAACTTAAATTAAACATTATCCTTAATGTTTGAAACAAAAATAAAATTACAAGAATCAAAAAGAAAAAAAAAACACTCCCCTTGCAAGTGACTTGGAGTTGTCTTGGTGCTAATTCTGAATTTTTTAAATCATCTAATTTACAAAATTCATTGTCATGTTTCAGCTTTCCTAACAAAGGTGCATGGACCAACAGTCCACAAGTCATGCACCTAAAATTAAATCCAATAGCATGTCTACAATATATAAATAATTCAAAAATTCTCAAGAACCTGCACATCAATATTTCAATTCACAAAAATTTTAATAACCACAAATGCATCCAAATCCACAAAATATATATTCTCATTCATAAAAAAAAAATACAACTGTTAGATAAATTTCTCAATCTAACAATCAAATTTCTAATTCCACACATTAAGAATCACTATTAATTTATGGAATTTAATCACAAAGTAATTATTTTAACCTTCACAACGCAACCATATCTCAAAAAATACATCATCATTAATGAAAAACATAACTAAAAATTATAAGTCAAATACCCACAGTTCTTAGCAATTACAGTTGCTAAATTTTTTTTTTTCAAAATTTCTTTACCTACAAATCAATAAGCACAATATCCACAAACAAAATATTTTTCTTTTCATAATTACATCCACAAAAAATTTTTAAATAAATTAACTTAATAGACATAATTCACAAAAAATAAAAAAAATAAAAACAAAGTAAAAAATAAAACAACACAAAATAACCTTCCAAGTAATTGATATATTAAAAATTTTTAACAAGTACTTTAATAAATAAAACACCAAATTACCAAAACACCCAAAATACTCAAATACTCAAACATCACAGAATAGGACCAAATTACTAATCCAAACTCTGTATTAATTAAACATGAAATATCCCAAAATACAATTACTAACAGTATCAATTCTAAATTTGCAACAAATTGGAACACAAACTACCATAATAATGGTACAAAAAATAAAAAAGAAAAAATAGAAGAAAATGAAAATTAAAAATTAAAAAATTAAAGAAACATAAATTAAATTAAAAAAGAAAAAAATTGAAATCACTAGTTTGTTGGTGGATGTTATTGTTAGAATAATTCTATAAGCGCAAAAAAAATTGTTGCAACTTATTGTCAATCCGATCTAAGCCCTTCATTATATAGTGACTTCAAATTTTTTTTTTCAAAGTGGAGCAAACCAAAAGAAGTTATTGGATTTCTTTTTTTCAACTATTTTAATGATGGACATGGTGAGACTTGGGTGGTTTTTAGAGGAAAGAGAAAGTGGAGGTGGCTAGGTTGAGGGAAGAAAAAGGTGGTTATGAATAAAGTTTAGGATTTGTATGTGTTAGGGTTAGGAGGAAAACAAGATGGGTATTTAAGTGGGCTATCATTTAATGTCACATGGTTCGATGCATGGCCCCACACAACACATCCACAATTGAATTTCAATATTTTTCTCCATTTTGATCATTCAAATTGTTGTACCCTTCATAATTACATTTGTTGTTGCTACCCCATGATCATTGCTCTCAAAATAACCTATGATTAAAAATTAACTAAAATTAAACATAAACAAGTAATATAATTGAGAATTAAACTAGCAAAAACTATTGAATTTCTAAAAATTTAAACATTGCAATGATTAAAAATTTGAAAAGAAATAACATCTAAAATTTACAATAAACAATCTAGAAATGATAAAAAGCAATAAATTCATTGTGTTGCCTCCCAACAAACGCTTGTTTAAAGTCATAAGCTCGACTTTTTCCATAAATTCTCAACTTGAAGGTGAATTTAGGAGAAGAATTTCTCCATTTTGGAATGCATCATCATAGAACGATGGCTTCAAATGCTAGTCATTCACTTTGAATGTTTTAGCACCATTTCCCGGCAAATCTATCGCTCCATAAGGTAAACTTTCACCACCTGTTGTCCAATTTTAAGCGAGGGCTTGTGAAATTGCTTAGCATGTCATAACTTGTCTTTCTTCTTACATATCTGGCATTTTCATAAGCATCACCTTGGAATGTATTCTCAAATAAAGAGGATGAAGTTTTGGCTCTAAAATTAGAGCTTTTTCAATTGAGGGGAAAGCCTTACATTATTCTAAATTCTCAAACCTATAATCTTTAAATGGAAGGGTTACTTTTAAAAACTAGGTTGCATTTTCATGGTCCTTATGTAATGGTGATGCCTCTTGAACCTTGCAAGTTTCAAATGCTTTCGTAGGATGCTCATTTTGAGAAACCTCTTAAACCAGCTCATGAATTATATATGCCCTATTACAATCTTCAATGAGAGAAGGTTGCTTTATTGCTTTGAAAATATTGAACTCTATTGATTCTCCCATTGCATTAAAATTTAGAATCTCATTCTTTACATCAATTATGGCTCCCGTAGTTGCCAATAATGATCTTCCAAAGATTAATGGCATGTTCACATCTGTATTTATATTTAGCACAATGAAATATACTGGTATAATGAACTTCCCTACTTACATGAGAACATTCTCCACTACACCAACTGGGTATTTAATAGGGCAATCTACTAATTGCAATGTCACCATAGTTGGTTGGATCTCACCAATCTTCAAATTCCTATAATTAGAAAGAGGCATTAGACTAATACTAGCAAGCGCTCTATTAAATTTGTAATGAGAAATTTGGCAAGGAATAAAGAAACTCCCTAGATCCTTAAGCTTTGGTGGAAGCTGATTTTGGATTATGGTGCTCCATTCCTCGAAGAGAGCTATAGACTAAAATTCCTCTAACTTCCTATTGTTAGACAAAAGTTGTTTGAAAAATTTTACATATTTTGGAATTTGTGCTAAGATCTCGGCAAATCACATATTGACATGAATGAGCTTGAAAATATCTAAGAACTTAGCATATTTCTTTTAAAACTTGTGCAATTTCAATCATTGAGGAAAAGGGATAGGTGGAACATAAGGTTTTACCAATGTGGGCTTACTTTCTTCTTCCTCTTTAGCATCCTCCACATTGTCTTTCTCATGTAGACTAAATTTTGGGGTTGTTTATTCAATTTCGTGGATTTAAATTTTAGGAATTTCAAGAATTTTTTGGGTCATTTTCTAACATTTATCCTTGTGCTTGTATAAGAGGTCAGGTATCTCCATGCCACTTCTCAAAGTAATTACCTTACATTATTCTCTTAGGTTAATTTTAGTCTTTCTAAGGAGTGCAACTTGCATTCTTGCATCGATAGTATTATCCCATTACCCAATTTGCATCTCCAAATATCGATTATGTTGCTCAATTTGGTTAGCCTTGAATTCAAGCTTATTGATCTTGTCTAGCTTGATCTCTACCTTCTTAAATTTTTAAATCAAGAATTTTTACATATCCCATAATTACTTCTCTTGTTAGATTGGTTGAGCTATGGAAACTCCAACTTATTACCTTTGAGGAAAATTAGAAGGATGATAAGGCTTAGCTTAATTATCTTAGTTACTCCATGAAAAAGTTAGGATGATTCCTTTATCCAGGATTGTAGGTGTTGGAATATGAATTATTGGGCTACTTATTAAAGTTCGAAAATATGGCATATGTTCAGTAAAATTTTGAGCAAAAGGACTCCATAATTGACATTTGGTTCTCGTTTGTGCTCCTCCACACCATTCACAAGTCAGCGATAAGGTATTAATAGCATGCACATCTAATTTTCAAACTTCTTTGCAAAAGCATCCATCTAAGCATTTAGCATGGTATAGGCATCAATGTCATGAACACCCACAACCTTGTTGTTGATCCCCTTTTCATTTGGCCATTGTATTGGACTAAGTTGGTCAAACCTAAGTCATAAGCCTCTTTTGATTTTGACAATGAAGATTGAACAGTTCTAATGCTTTAATTCAAGTGTTGTTTTATAGTTTATAAGTTATATTTTCATTGAAAGTTGGATGGAAGTTAAAATCTTCATCTTTAAGAAGAACATCCAAATTTGCGATCATTATCCCCTAAATCGCGATCTCGAGCTTGCTTTAAGGATGAATGAAATAAGGCCAGAGGTATTTACAGGTGAATCCACAACTCCAACTTAGTCTAAGGGAGCTTGGATTTTCACAGAGGAATTCACAGTGGCATTCACATCCTGAGTTGTGATTGCGAATTTCATGGTAACAAAGGAAGGAACTAAAGCCACAGCTAAGGCACGCCAAGTGTCCAAGGTAATCGTTAGAAATAAAAAATCATGAGGGTGAATCATTTGTCGTGATCGTGACTTAAAGAAGGTGTTGTCTCCTCACCAAGCAGAAGAATCTGCAGTCTCAATTGCACCCAAGAGAAAGTTGTCTCACGACCGTGAGTTGGCTGAACACAACGGTTATATTTCTTAGGCAACCAATTGGTGAAAGACATGTGGACTAGCTGTTAGACATAGAATGGGGTTCTCTGTCATGATTTTTGGCTCCTCAGTGTACATTGAAAATTCGCAACGGTGAAAAGCTAGTAGCGACCATGACTTTAGCCTGACAAGCATTTAATTGAAAATCTGCCTAGGACAACTTGAAGATTTTGGGATAGTTTTTGAGTGATGTCTCTTTGGTGGATGTGGGCTATAAATACTCTACCAAAATCATGTAAATGCAAAAGAATTACATGAATTGTAACAAAAATCTTACCAATTTACTACTCATTCTTCTTACACTTCTTTATATGTTGTTGATTATTTGGTGTGAACAATAAACACCTTTGTAAGTAGGTTGAGAGTTAGCTTATCATCTAAAACTCTTGTAAGAGATTAAAGTGTGAGTCTATCCAAAACACTTGTGAGAGATTTTGTGTAAGCCTAAAAACACAAATTATAAGGGTTTTATATAAGCCATAAAACACAAGTTGTATAAGTTAGGTGTGAGCTTGAAAACACCAATTTAGTTGAGTGAAATACCCAATTATGAAGAATTGGAGAGTGGGCGTAAGGTTTGTTAACACTTGAACTACTATAAACTTCTTATGTTGATTTTTCTTTTCTCCTTTTTAACTTTCTAAACACCATAACCTTCCTTTTTATTTTTTTTAATCAGCCACCAATTCAACCCCCCTTCTTGGTGCACTAGGCCAAGTGGTATCAAAGCCAAGTCTCACTCTAAAGCTTAGTTGTGTGAGTAAAGATCATGGAACAAAAAGGAATCCATACTCACCTCAAGCCATATTTCGATGGAGCATACTATATTCATTAGAAGTATTGGATGGGAATCTATTTAGATAGTGATATGGTAGACCTTTGGGATAATGTAGCAAAGGAGTGGAAGCCACCTACCAAAGTGGTGGATGAAAGTGAGGAGTTGATCCCTAAAGAGGAGTGGGTTAAAGCACATAGGAGATCCAATAGCAGAAATAAAAGAGCAATGACAATCCTTATAAGTTCTCTCTCAGAAGAAGAAATTGGAAGGGTCCAACATTATCTTACTGCTCATGAGATTTGGAAGGCTTTGGAGAACAACTATGAGGGCACTACATTAATGAAGTCTAGCCAACTTGAAATGTATGTGATAGAGTGGGAGCAATTTATGATGAAAGAGAAAGAAAGCATCACGAATATGACAAATAGACTCCTTGCAATTGTCACAAACATGAAGAAGTTTGGGAGAGTTCTTTTCAATCATAAGGTAAATTCTAAAATTCTAAAATCTTAACCTCTTAAAAAGTTTGGTGCAAGAGTGTGTAGTATCCAAGAGTCTAACCCAAAGATATGAAAGGTGGTAACAGATGTCCTAATAGGCAAACTCTTAACTCATGAGTTAGCTTTTATAGAAGGACGAAGAAATGAAGAAAATAAGAGGTCAAGTAGAGAAATTTGAAAAATAAAAAATGAGGACCTTAGCACTCAAGTCTTCATCAAAGGAGAAGGAATTTAAAGATGCCTTAAATGAAGAGGAAAGTGACAAAGAAGAGGAGGAGCTTACAATGCTTTCTAGAAGAACAAATGAGTTAATTAGAAGAAGAAAAGAAAGAAGAAGCTTCAAGAAAGTAACTCTAACTCCCAAAAAAAGATTAAGTGAAGTCACTTGCTATAAATGTGGCAAGCAAGGCCACATCAAATATGACTGGCCCAAGTTGAAAAAGAAGAAGAAGAAGAAGAAAGGGGATAAAGAGAAAAGGAAAAGCTTGAAAGCTAATTGGGATGATAGCTTAAGTGAAGAAGATGAAGAGAAAAAGGTTGGAAACCTATGCTTTATGGCTCAAGAGGATTCATCTAATGAGGCAAGCTCTTCACCTCACTCTTATTTTGAATTTGATGAGTTAGATGATGTGGATGATGAACTTTTAGAAGCTCTCACCATGAGAAGTGACAAATATAAGTCATAAATGAAAACTTGCAAGAAGAAGTGCACTAAATTAGAGGTTGAGTTTAAATCCTTAAATAGTCTTGTAAGTGAATTGAGGGCTTCAAATGAAGAACCTAAGAAGTCTGTAGAGAGTCTATCCAAGTCATCTACATCCCTAACTTCATTAAGAAAAGAGAATGACTTTTTGAAAGGTGAAGTCATTAAGCTTAAAAACTTTATTTCTATGTTCCACAAGGGTAAGGAAGCTTTAGATACACTTATTATATCACAAAGACTTCCCTTAGTTAGACATAGTCTAGGCTTTAATGGAGCCTCTTCTTCTACACCTTCACTTATAACATTCATCAAGGCCTCAACACCTTAAACATCAAGTATTGAGGTTATTAGAAATGAAAGTACTCAAATCACTAAACCACCATTACCTAAAGGCAAAGGAAAGGTGCAATGAGGCTCAAGGCCTACTTCTAGGATGGCCAATCATGTATACATGTACAATAAAAAAAACATTCTCATTCAAACACACATCAAATTTATGTCTATACTTATTCATACTTGTCCATGCTCACACACACATCTTGTTGATATGAGAAAACCCCCTCACTCATACCAAGGTAATGCATAGGAGAAAGACACATAAGTCTAAACTTCAATGCCACTATTGCATAAAGTACAGACATATAAACATTTATTGCTATATTAGGAAGGTACACCTCAAGTTGGAGGAACCTTTAAAACCTATACCTTAGGACCAAAGTATGCTTGGATACTAAAGCAAAGATGATTTACTTGTGTTATATAGGTTGTTTAGCAACCACCAATAAAGTAAATGATTGGCATATAGATAACGGATGCTCAAAGCACATGACGGGCAATAAAAAGCTATTCATGGCCCTAAAGGAAAAAGAGGGTGTCAATGTCACATTTGGAATCAATGCCAAGGGTAAGGTAATTAGCATTGGGACCATTGGTAAGAATGGTTGTTCTTTAATTAATGATGTTTTACTTGTTGATGGCTTACATAAAAACTTGTTTAGTAAAAGTCAATTATGTGACAAAGGTAATAAAGTCACTTTTAACCCTAGAGAATGTTAAGTTACCACCTTTGTGGATAAAAAGGTAGTTTTTAAAGGTGAAAGGAAGGCCAATACCTACCTAATTAACTTAGACAATTTGGCTAACCAATCATTTAAGTGTCTTGTGTCTCTTAGTAATGAAGTTTGGCTATGGCATAGAAAACTTGGACATGCTAATATGGAGCTCTTATAAAGCTTATCAAAAGGAAACCTAGTGCAAGGTCTTCCTAAGCTAAAGTTCTCTAAAGACAAGATATGTGGTCCTTGCCAAATGGGGAAGCAACATCAATCTTCCTTCAAAGCAAAGAATATTATAAGTACATCTAGACCTTTTCAATTAATTCATATGGACTTGATAGGACCTACTAGGAGTACTAGTTTAGGTGAAAAACATTAAGCACTAGTCCTAGTTAATGATTACTCTAGGTTTACTTAGGTCTCCTTTCTAGCTCATAAGCATGATACTTTTGATGCTTTTAAAAGTTTTACAAAAAGGATTCAAAATGAAAAGGGTTACTTCATTTCTTCTATAAGAAGTGAACATGGAAAGGAATTTCAAAATGAATCTTTTGAATCTAATTGCTTAGAGAATGAGATTTTTCATAACTTTTCAACTCCTATAACATCACAACAAAATAGTGTTGTAGAAAGGAAAAACAAAACACTAGTAGAGATGGCTAGAACTATGCTCAATGAGTATTCATTACCAAATTACTTTTAGGCCGAAACTATCAATACTTCATGTTATATTGCAAATTGAGTTTCAAAAGATTCATTCTTAATAAAACTTCGTATGAGCTATAGAATAGTAGAAAGCCTAAGTTATCATTTCTAAGACTTTTTAAATGTAAGTGTTATATCTTGAATACCAAGGATAATCTTAGGAAATTTGATTTAAAAACTAATGAAGGCATTTTCTTAAATTATTCCACCACTAGCAAGGCCTATAGTGTTTTTAATAAGAGTTCAATGGTTGTTGAATAGTCTATGAATATTGTGTTTGATGAATCTAGTAAGCTTGATCTTAAGAAAGGTTCTTTTGTTGATGATCTTATAGGTGATTTTGAGAAATTGGATTTGGAGCAAACTACTAGAGAAAAGAATGAGGACCATGATGAAAGCAAATCGTCAAGAGAAGATAAAGAACCTCAACATCAACAAATGAAATCACCAAATCCAAATCTTCCTAAGGATTGGAGATTTTCTAAATATCATCCCAAAGACCTAATTATTGGTGATACTTCAAAGGGTGTAAATACTATATCTCAACTCAATACTTTAGATAATAATCTTACTTTTGTTTCTCAATTTGAGCTAAAGTCTATAGATGAGGCTCTTGATGATAAGAGTTCGGTGATTACTATGCAAGAAGAACTCAACTAATTTGAGAGAAATAATTTGTGGGAACTTATTCCTAAGCCTAAGGAACACCCTATTATAGGTTACAAATGGATGTTTAGGAATAAGTTAGATGAGTAAGGATTCATCACTTAATATAAGGCTATATTGGTTACTAAGGGTTACAACCAAGAGGAAGGCAGTGACTATGATGAAACCTATGCCCCTGTAGCAAGATTAGAGGTCATTAGGATTCTTTTGGCATATGTATCTCACATGAATTTCAAACTATTTCAAATGAATGTCAAAAGTGCTTTTTTAAATATTGTTATTGAGGAAGAAGTTTATGCTGAACATCCTCCTGGTTTTGAATTACATAGTTTTCCAAATTATGTTTTTAAATTGAATAGAGCCTTATATGGTTTGAAACAAGCTCCAAGAGCTTAGTATGAAAGACTTAATTTTTTTTTTTTTACAAAATGATTTTGAAAAAGGGAAGGTTGACACAACTTTGTTTGTCAAAATGCATAATCATGATACATTAATGGTGCAAATTTATATTGATGATATCATTTTTGGTGCTACTAATGAATCTCTTTGTAAGGATTTTGCTAAGTGTATGACTAAAGAATTTGAAATGAGCATGATGGGTTAGCTCAAGTTTTTCCTTAGTCTACAAATCAAGCAAACCAAAGAAAGGATCTTCATTAACCAAGCTAAATACACAAAGGACATTCTTAAGAAATTTGGCATGGAAGGATGTAAATTAGCGAAAACACCAATGAGTGCTACCATCAAATTAAACAAGGACGAATCGGGTAAGATGGTTGATAAAAAGAGATATCGATGTATGATTGGTTCTCTATTCTATCTTACTGCTTCTAGACCTGATATAATATTTAGTGTATGCATGTGTGTTAGCTTTTAGTCATGCCCTAAATAATCTCATTTAAATGTTGTTAAAATAATTTTCAAATATTTACATGGCACATTGCATATAGGTTTATGGTATTCTAGAGATTCCTCATTTAGTCTTATAGGTTATTTGGATGCAAATTATGGTGGTAGTCTTCTAGATAGAAAGAACACTTTTGGAACTTGCCAATTCATAGGAGAGTGTTTAGTTTCTTGGTTTAGTAAAAAATAAGTTTTGGTTGCCTTATCGATCGATGAAGCTAAATATGTAGTTGTGGGTTGTTGTCGCACCCAAGTCCTTTAGATGAAACAACAATTAAAGGATTATGGCAAAGTTGTTAATCACATTCCTATCAAATGTGATAACACTAGTGCAATAAATCTTTCCAAGAATCTCATCCAACATTCTAGGAGCAAACATACCGATATTAAGCATCATTTTCTTAGAGATCATGTTAAAAATGGTGACATTATGTTAAAATGTGTATACACTAATCATCAACTTGCAGACATTTTCACAAAACCTTTCAATGAAAAAAGGATGAACTTCATTAAAAAAGAGTTAGGAATATTTGATGGAAGCTCCCTAAAGTGAAATGTAGATCTTTCTAAAATGTTTTTTTTTGTATATTGCATAATTCCTTATTGAATGATTGCTATGGATGTTGTATGTGATATTTATCTCTTTGGATATCTTAATTTTGTGTGCAATTGTGTCTCTCTATGCCAATTTGCATGAATTAGATATCAATATATTAAGTGGATCACAGCTTAGAAAGTCAAGTCTTATCCTTTCATAATTATCTTTTCTGACTTGTAATTCACAGTCGTTATTACTTGATTCACGATCGCAAATTATAGGCACTTATCTTTCGGTTCTGAACCATCAATTTGAGATCACGACTTTATTCCTTATCGTGAATTTGTTCAAATTTTAAATGTTTTGACCATTGAATGCGCTGTTTCTCGATAATGTTTTGTCTGTTACTCACATATTTCAGAATTAGCAGTCGCGACTTATAAGTCGCAGTCATAAATTTGAGTAACTACCATATATTTAAGTGATTTGATTGCCAACCAATAACACTCCTTCATTTAATGGTTTTCTGACCATGTTTAGTCATTTCAACACCCTTTCTTTGCCTATATAAACCCTTCAAATAGTGTTTCTTTTCACTCCTACTCATAATCTTAATCTCTTTTCTTCATTACTCTAAAAAACCTTCCAATCTTTATTCTTTAATAGCCCCCAAAAAAGCCTCAAGAGTAGAAGAAGAAAGGTAGTAAGACAGCCTTTTGGACCACCGGCTCTATACATGATGAAAGGGATAATGAAAGAGGAAAAAGATAGGTATAAGACAAATGCTTCAAAGATCATCCTACTGAAAAAAATCCCTTTTGTTTTCCTTTTTGAGTCTTTAGGCATCAAAGACAAGATCCATGCATTTCTATCAAATTTGGGATGGAATGAATTTATTTTTCATGACGAGCCCGGATATGAAGAGATCGTGTGAGAGTTTATATGCACTGTGACTTTAAGTTGGAGAGTAAAATCTTATGTTGGCCAATATGGGTTAGTATTTCGAGCCTTTGGAGACCCATTTTTCATTACCTTTAAGCAAATTTCTAATCTCTTTAACCTTCAAGTCAGAGATGACATTCTGTTCATCATCTCCGCTTTTGATCTCATCTACTTCAAGTTTTGGTCTGAAATTTCCATCCATACCAAACATGACCCCAAGACTTCACTAGCTAAATACATTCGTAACATACCTTCTTGGCTACTTCATTGTATCATCACTTTCTCTGTTAATGCGAAAGGGGATGGTAATGAAAAAATATCCCAAAAGGATCTTGTTTTCTTTTTTCTTCGTACTAAAAATAAGCCTATACAAACTGGTCGCTATATTATGGATCAATTGATCCACATGAGTACCAAGCCAAAAGTCAATTTCTTCTTCCTTCCCATCTCACTGCCATCTACCAATACGTCAATGCTCTTAACGAGGAAAATGAAAAATTCCTCACTAAGAAGCTTCTCCCTTCACAAAATTTCTGGACCTACCCTACCTCATCAATGTAAAAGCCATTCATCCTGATTCTTATATCTACATTCTGGGTGCTTTTAGGGCCAAGAAACTAGAGACATCCCAAGCCTCCAAAAGAAAAATTCTTCTCATTGAAAAGGGTGCCCAACCAGTTCGACCTCCCCAACTAAAACCAAAAGCCAAAATCACTTTTGCCTCCATCAATAGAAAATTAGACAAGATGATGAAGATGCTTAAGAGACGGTTTCTCCTCCTCTCTCACCTACACAATGATTTGGTGGACTTACAAAAGAAAATAGGTGATCCTCCCTGCCATCTTTAGGACTTTGAAGATTGGGAGGATACACCAGAAGAGGAGGCCAACCAAAAGGTTAGGGAGGGTGATGAAGCTAAAGGTGGAGGAGAAAATGAAGCCATGGATGATTTTGGAGACAATAACAGTTCTCCCATCATTTAGTTTGTCTTTAAGGTTTCTTTTTCTATTTTTCCTTTAAATTTCTTAATGTAAAGCTGTTGTTCCCATAGATTATTAAATAAATAAAAGTGTTTGTTTTGCAATTCATTATCTTAAATGTTATGTGATTGCAAATTATATGTTATCTTTATTGTTTTGCTCTTTATGTTTACTTTATCTCAATTTATGCACTTCTTTTAACTCTCTAATATTTTCACTCTTTTGATCTTGCCAAAGGGGGAGAGAATAGCATTGAAACAAAATAAGTAACATGCATAAGAAAAGCATAAGTTGCGAAGGAGTAAGTTCAAACTTAGAATACTTAGGATTATTTAATTATTGAATAGAATCCTTTGATTATTCTTTGATTAATTGATCATTGACCATCCCAACTTCACAACTCATGTATTTGATTTTCTTTAAGATCAATCTAAGTTGTCAAAATTAAAAAGGTGAGATTGTTGGACTAAATTGGTTAAACCTAAGTCATAAGCCTCTTTTGATCTTAACAATGAAGATTGATAAGTTTTAATGCTTTGATTCAAGTGTTGTTTGCAGTTTATAAGTTATATTTTCATTGGAAGTTAGATGGAAGTCAAAATCTTCTT
This sequence comes from Omphalea diandra, assembly GCA_949677035.1. NCBI lineage: Eukaryota > Viridiplantae > Streptophyta > Magnoliopsida > Malpighiales > Euphorbiaceae > Omphalea > Omphalea diandra. The sequence continues at coordinate 23,646 of CATIWR010090393.1, read as the reverse complement.
CTTTAAGAAGAACATCCAAATTCACGATCAGTATCCCCTAAATCGCGACTGTGAGCTTGCTTGAAGGATGGATAGAGCTAGGATAGAGGAATTCGCGAGCGAATTCGCAGCCACTACTCAACCGAAGGGAGCTTAGATTATTCATAGAGGAATTTGTGGTGGCTTTCGCATCTTATGTCGCGACCGCGAATTTCATAGTAACAAAGGAGGGAACCAAAGCCATAGCCATAGCACGTCAAATGTCCAAGGCAACCGTTGGAAATCAAAAGTCGAGAGGGCAAATCATTTGTCACGACTGCGACTCAAAGAAGGTGATGTCTCCTTACTAAATAGAAGAATTTGCGATCTCGATTACGCCCAAAAGAAAGTTGTCTCGCGATCGTGACTTTTGAGTAGTTGGCTAAACACAACAACTATATTTCTTAGATAATCAATAGGTGAAAGACACATGGACTAGCCGTTAGACACCAAACTGGGTTCTTTGCCACGATTTTCGGCTCTTCAATGCAAATTGAAAATTCAAGACCACGAAAAGCTAGTAACGACTGCGACTTTTGCCTAATAAGCATTTAATGCAAAATCTGTCTAACACAACTTGGAGATTTTCAGATAGTTTTTAAATAACGTCTCTTTGGTGGATGTGGGCTATAAATACTCCACTAAACTAATGTAAATGTAAGAGAATTCTATTAACTATAACTAAACTCTTTCCAATTTGCTACTCATTTTTTTTACTCTTTTTTATGTGTTGTTGATTTTTTGGTGTGAGCAATAAACACCTTTATAAGTAAGTTGAGAGTTAGCCTATCATCTAAAACTCTTGTAAGAGATTGAAGTGTGAGCCTATCCAAAACACTTGTGAGAGGTTTTTGTATGAGCCTAAAAACACAAGTTGTAAGGGTTTTGTATGAGCCATAAAACACAAGTTGTATAAGTTAGGTGTGAGCTTGAAAACACCAGTTTAGTTGAGTGAAATACCTATGTTTCTCTTCTGCTTCTTAACTTCTTAAACACCTTAACCTTCCTTTCTATTTTTTTAATCAGCCACCAATTCAACCCCTCTTCATAGTGCACTAGGCCAACACATTGGTAGTTGTTTGAGGTCATCTCTTCCAACAATGCATATGCTTTATCAATTGATTTTCCCATAAGTGCACCCCTTATTGTGGCATCAATAATAATGTGTACCGAATGATTAAACCCATTGTAAAAGGTTTGGACGATCAACCGATCTACCAAGCCATGATGTGGGCATCTTCTTTGCAACTCCTTAAACATCACCCATGCGTTATATAATATGTGACTAATTTTTGTTGAAAGCTTGTGATTGCTTGCCTCAATTATGCAGTCTTGCCCGGTGGAAAATATTTTGCCAAGAAACCTTAAAAAGATCCTCCTAAGTAACAAATGAGTTAGGTGCCATGGAATTCAGCCACCTTTTAGCTTTGTCTCTCAAAACGGAAATAAAAATATTTAGATTGCATCATCAGTTGCCCTATTAATCTTAAAGGTTGCACATATTTCTAAGAAATTAATAATTTGGGCATTTGGGTCTTCAGTTGCTTCACATCTAAAAGTATTTTGTTACACCATTTGGATAATTGCTAGTTTGATCTAAAAATTGTTGTTAACAATAATGGGTTTCATAATGCTAGACTAAGCTTCCTGGGTCTATGGCATAACAAATTCTTGCTAAACTTTTGGTCTTTTTCCGTCTGTTGTTGTATCTATAAGCAAACTCCTTTTATATTTTTGGATTATTCGCCTTTGAGTGTGAAATGTGCATTTGATTTCAGGATCAAATTCAAATAGTTAAAGACCTTTCAAACATCACATACACCAAAAGCTTCACCTATCAAAAGAATAAACCACAATTAGACTCACAAAATTATTAAAAATATTGAATTTAAATACTAGATTAATAGAAATCCTAAGTAGAAGTGATATTACGAAAAATCAATCTCCAGCAACGGCATTAAAAACTTGTTGTGTATGTAACCTTTATAAGTATACAAATCACTTCAAGTAATATAATTATAAGTAAAGATTGTTTCCACGAGGATTGTTTCACAAGTACTAAAGAACTAAATTTTCCTATTATCTAGCAATCAAATAATGAAAAGAATAATAAATAAAAATTGAAATTACAAAATAATTAAACAAAATTGAAATTAAATTAAAAGAAACTCTTATGACGATGATTTTTAGGGAATTCAAGTATACCATAATACCAATCCATAAATATATCAAAAGAATTGTTTCAATTGAAAATGGGTTATGCTTGAAGATGGATTTTCCTAAATTACCTAATAATCTTTCTTGAGAAAAATTGATTTTATTATTATTGAAATTATGCATACTCTCGTGGTCATAAAATTCAATAATAATGCATTAAGCTTCATGAATAATCCTTGAATATCTCTAGAAGTCGAGCCTACTCCTGTGGTCCTAATCTCATAGTTTACTATGCTAGGACTAACCCTAAACTTTCACTTTTACTCTATCATCTAGAATCTCAAATATTGCACATATGGAGTCATTCATGCATACAAGATCAATTAATCTGAAACATATTAAATCAAGACATCCAACACAATTGAAGTAAAAATCACTTTGTAGATTCATAAAATAAATATTGGGCTTTAACCATAATCCCAAGAATTGAAGAATTAGTTCATCTTAGAAGAAGAAAAAGAAACAAAAAAGAAGAAATTCATTGAATTTAATAGAAGAGTCTTCCTAATAAAACAATGAGAATCTTCAAAGAGAATGCCCCTAATCTTCACAAAATCTTCTTGTTATTTGGTGTAGAGGTTAGATTCACTTTCCTCTCTTAAAAATCTTTTTTTTTTTTTTTGCACTAGAATCTCAATCCAAATAGGTCAAATCTCCTTAAAAAATAGCCTACAATTTGCATTTTAAAAACTGAATTTGATGTCTTGTATGGCTCGATGCATAGGTCATGCAATAGCCTACACATTTATGTGCTTATGCTATTTTGCTCTACTGACTTATCAACTTCGTGTCTTTGTCTGGTCCAACGTATGAGCTAAGCAAAACCATACGACACTACTGAAAACTATAATTTCGCTCATTTTTTGAAAATTTCCTATGTGAGATAAAATAATTAAAAAATAAACTAATTCTAAAATAAAAATGCTATAAAAATAAGAAAAACGCCTAATTTATAACCAAAAAATATGTACTAAAACAATCCTCATCAATGGTCCAACATTATCTTTAATAGGATGATCATACAAACTGATATTGGACATGAAGTAAATCATATAGAGAAATATGAGTGATTGAGAAGGAACTTGTCCCTTATGTATTTATGAGAAATATATATCTCTAGACCCCTTGATAAGTTAGATTGAAGGGATTGCATAGCCATGCGAAAATGAATTGATAAAGGTTATTAATGTTATTTTACATTATTTTACTTGGAGATTGAAAAATAATTAAACTATATAAGGATGACTGGTTGGTGTTCACACAAGTGCACATACAAGTTATAATATAGAGAAGGATTATTGTATCCATAGGGACTAGGTTATCAAACATTATCGATCAAAATACTATGATTATCTAAAGTTTGCTATGGTGTTGGTGAAAAGCAAATCTAGAAAAGTAAAGAATTGAAAAAAACAATTAGTTTATAACAACAATGATGATGACGACTTAGGACCTAGTTATCCCTTATAATAGATGTAAATCAATTAATGAACTCTATATATTTCATGAATGGATGATATTGAGAGAGGCTATACAAAAGATTCTTAAACCTTTTCTCAAAATGAATAAGATAATGCCAATAATACTCATGGTAAGTTTGTACATTAACATATCAAACTCTATGATTAACCTTGAATCCCCTTAACCATACATCTATCTCGAGACTATAATATCTAAGTTTAATTATTAATGGTCCAATATTAAACTTCAATTCTTGTTGCTTTATTTAACATCTAAAATCATACAAATAATGGTCAGGTATTCATAAGCATTAAGCACAAAACCATTAAATCAAATCAAGTCCTTTTCATTTATAAAAATAAAGCCAAATCATAAATCATACCATTGTAAGTTCAAACTCAATCCTAAGAAAGGAGTTTAGCCTTTCATCATATTATAAATAAAAAATACACAAAATGTATGAAAAGAATCCATAAAAATCATATTAGAAATAAGAAAGATGGGAGAGAATTTGTGTCACTTGATTCTTTAATTCTTCATGCTCGAAATCTGAATCCTTGTATTCCTTTCTTCAACAGATGTTTATATGTTGTTTTCCACTTATTTTCTTAATCAAAAGTTGGCAAAAACTCTCTAAATTTCTTTCTAAGTTTGCCCCTTTAAGTTTCCTTTATATAGGGCCTTATAATAGTTGAATTCGGCTAAAAATGTACTCTATGGATTGCTTGCGTAATAGGCTATGACTTTTGTCATGCCCATGATAAAGGATTTTATGTAAAGGAGTTGCAAGCTGCAACTTCAGTCACGCTCGCGATAACAACCTTCGGCCCGTCACTTGTCAAATTATAGTTTAGTCCCTACAGTTCCTTCCTTATGCCATCCAAATTAGCTCCAAATGCATCTAAGCATCTAAAAATCACCATATAACATTCAAATATGAGGAATAACATGAATTAACATAAAAATAATTCAGATTAAATATAGAAAGTAATAAATTAAGCTCAAAAATTAATGAAATACTATGAATAAATTGAGTTCATAAATGACATGATCCATGTCTTATGCTTAATTTAGATATAATGTGATAAAAAGATTATAATGTTATTCGTAAGATAGGTTAGGTTGGATTAATGACCTTCACATAATTTAGATAGTCATAATGTCGTGTTAGATGTCACTTATGCCTTATGGGTTTTAGGCTACTACCAATATTATGTGAACCTATAGGGTTGCACATTAGAATAGGTTTAAAAGTGAAATTGTATTTACTACTCTCTCTCTATTTATAATTAAGAAAATTAGAGATATTATCTAAATTGTTTAGATATCTATTTTTTTTAAAAAAAAAGTTAAAACTAAATAAGATATTATCTTATATGTATCTTTAAGGGTACATAGTTGGCATGTATATCTTAATAGTTAAGATATACATATATACACGTTTTTAGGGTTTTTTGAAAGTAAGAGTGTCTTCACATTAGATTTAAAAAAATATGAAAAGATAGTCACGAAAACTCTAGTGCTAGCACATTATTCATTTTGGGGATAGCCTATTCGTGTGGATACCTGCAGAGGACATTCATCCTTTAGTAATGTCTAAATCCGACTCAAAGCTCGAGGTAGGATGTTAACAGTGTAAAACCCTTTCTTTGCCTTCCAGCAACCTTACCTCTCTTACCTCTCTTATCCAAACTGGTAAGATTTGACATCCATTTCATCAATCTAATCGAAACACATAGATCTTTGATGGGTTTTGTACGTTTAAAATTTTTTATTTTTTCACTGTGTTTGTTGTACAAACCCAAAATAGGAGGTGTATGTTTTAGTATATGCCTCTTGTTATACATGAATATGCATGGTTAGCTCTTAAAGACTTAGCTCTAAAGCTTTGAGGTATCTTTCGCTTGCCCTTAGGCATGAGAGGCTTAGTGTTAGGCGCACTTCTCTTCTCAACTACCTTTATACTAGAAGATTGAGGGGCATAAGCTTTAATGAAGATAGGAGGAGAAGATATGGATGTAAAGGCTCCATCATAGCTAAGACCATGTCTCACTATGGGTTACCTTTAAGTTACAATTAATGTATCCACGGCCTCCTTCCCTTTATAAAATTTTGAGATGGATTTTTCTAATTAAATAACTTTATTTTTTGAAAGAGTCATTTTCTTTCTTAAAGAATCATTAGAGAAGGTTTTGAAAAATTGTTTTATGGATTGTTTGAGTTCTTCAATAGAAGTCCTCAAGCTAGAAATAAGCTCATTTAAACTTTTAAAATTCTCCTTAAGTTTAGAATATTTTTTCTTATAAAATTTCATTTTATATTCATATTTATCACATCTTAATGCCATAGCTTCAAGAAACTCATCTTCAAAACTATCCTTATTACAAGATTGGAAAAAAAGTATTTACCTCATTAGTAGAGTATTCTTAAGCCATGAAGCAAAGATTTGCAACTTCATTCTCTTTCCTTTTCTCTTTGAGTCATCATCATCCTTGTTAACTATATTGGTTAAACCAAAGTCAAAACTCTCTTTTGATTTAACAATATAGATTGAAAGGTTTTTATGTCAATTTTAAGTGTAGTTCTTGTAGAAATTAAGTTAGGAACTCATTAAAAGTTGAATGGAAATGATTAGAAACAAGTTGTCCAAAGTATCAAAATTCTCTCCTAAGTTGCGATAGGAAGTCCTAAGTCGTGGCCGTTATCTCTAAAAATCTTGTGAACAATTCTCGAGTTCAGTTTATGGTGAGTGTTACAGTGGAGTTTACGACAACTACCTTCAAACCATGATAGAGGGACATGAGATAATTGACCAAGCTAAGCCACATGTTAAAGGATTTATTAGAAGTTCAAAAGTCAAGACGACGACTATGACTTGAAGAAAGCTAAGAACTCTAAAGTCCAATCTAATTTGTAGTGAAGATAGAAATAACCTCCCCAAAATTGTGATCACTACTTTCAATATAAGTTAAAGGTAAGTTAAAGGGATCCAACGGCTAGCATTTGAAGAACCAATACTAGATCGTCACTTGTCACTAACGATTAAACACATATGATGTTTTTAATTAAGATTGAGCAAAATCTAGAGTGAAAAATAAATGACGATACCAACTAATGTTCAAGAGATTAGGAAATTTGGGGCAAAAGTATGTAATATACAATAGTCCAATCAAGAGATTGGGAAAGTACCAATCGATGTTCTCATTGGTAAGCTTCTCATTAATGAGATGGTGATCAAGAAGCATAAAGAAATGAAAAGAATTAGAGCTCAAGGAGAAAAATGAGAGAAAAGAAAAACTCTTGCTTTTAAGTCTTCTAGCAAAGAAAAAGAGGTAGAAGAAAGCACAAATGGAAGTGATGAAAGTGAGAAGGATGAAGAACTTGTCATGTTATCTAGAGAGTCCAAAGAGCTCATGAAGAAAAGAAATGAAAAAAGGAACCTCAACAAGAATTCTCCTAACTTTAAGGAGAAAAAAAATGATGTGACTTATTTTGAATGTAGGATGCAAGGTCATATAAAATCTAAGTGTCATATGTTAAAGAAGAAAAAGAAATGAGACAATGAGAAGAAGAAGAGCTTAAAAGCAGCATAAGGTGGTGACTTAAGTGAAAAGGATGAAGATGAAAAGGTTGCCAACTTTTGCTTTATGGCTCAAAAGGACTCCTCTAATGAGGTAAGTTAATCATCTCATTCTTGTGATGATTTTGATGCATATGAAGATAGGGATGATGAGCTTCTTGAAGCCATGTTCTTAAGATATGACAAGAATAAATAAAAAATGAAGGTTTATAAGAAAAATTGTTTTAAACTTAAGGATGAATTTAAATGTTTAAATGATCTTATAAATGACTTGAGGATTTCAAATGAAGAACTCAAGAAATCTTTAAAAAATCTCTTTAAAACTTCATCCTTTCTTGACTCCTTAAGAAAAGAAAATGATTATTTAAAAGGTGAAATTATTAAGTTGAGAAATTTTATCTCAAATTTTCATAAAGGAAAAAAGATTTAGATACACTCATTATATCTCAAAGGCCACCGCTTGTAAGATATGGTCTTGGTTTAAATGGGTCTTTATCATCTACATCATCTCCTCTCATAGTCATTAAAGCTTTTGTACCTTAAACCTCTAGCATAGAGATAATTGGGAAGAAAAGTGCTCTTAGCACTAAGGTCATTATGCCAAAGGGCACTATTGCATAAAATTTGGACTTATAAATGTGTTTTGTTATATTAGGAATGCACACCTTAACTAGAGGACTCTTCCAAGCCTAACCTCTAAGGACCTAAGTATGCTTGAGTACCTAAACAAAAGTGAAATTGTTTTGTTTTATATGAATGCTGAGAAACCACCAAATAGGATAAGGATTAGCTTATGGATAGTAGGTGCTCAAAGCATATGACCAAAAATAAGAATCTATTCAAATCCATTAAGAAAAAGGATGGTGGTAATGTCACATTTGGAATCAATGCTAAGGATAACGTAATTGGCATTGAAATTGTTGATAAGAAAGGTTGCTCCCTCATTGACAATGTGCTTTTAGTTGATGGTTTGAAACATAACTTGTTAAGAGTAAATCAATCATGTGATAGAAGTAACAAAGTGAACTTTCACCCTAAAGAATGTTGGTTACTACTTTGGCAGATAAAAAGATAGTCTTTAAAGGTGAAAAGAGACATAATACCTACCTAATTAACTTAGATAATTTAGCTAATCAATCTTTAAGTGTCTTATGTCTATTAGTAATGAATCTTGGCCTTGGTATAAAAGACTTAGATATGCAAGTATAGAATTTCTCTAACATCTATCTAAAGAAGAACTAGTAGAGGGTTTTCAAAAGCTCAAGTGCTCTAAAGACAATTGTGGACCTTATCAAATGGGAAAGCATCACCAAACCTTATAAGGCTAGAATGTTGTAAGTACATCTAGATCACTTCAACTCATTCATATAGACTTAATTTGACCTACTATGAGTGTTAGTCTAGGTGGTAAACATTATGTAGTTATGCTTATTGATAACTACTTAAGGTTTACTTAGGTTAGTTTTTTAGCTCATAAAAGTGATGTTTTTTATGCTTTTAAAGGTTTTGCAAAAAGAGTTCAAAATGAAAAGAGTTACTTCATTTCGTCTATTATACATAACCATGGAAAAGAGTATTAAAATTGAATTTTTTGAAAACTATTGTTTAGAGAATATAATTTCACACAATTGTTTGGCTCCTATAACTCTATAACAAAATGGTGTTGTAGAGAGAAAGAATTTACATTAGTTGAGATGGCTAGGACTATACTTAATGAGTATTCTCTTCCAAACTACTTTTGAGTCGAAGCCATCATCACATCTTGTTACATTGCAAATAGAGTTTTTAAAAGACTCATTTTAAACAAAAATCTTATAACTTATGTAATGGAATAAAGTCCAAGCTTTCATACCTTAGAGTTCAAGGTATAAATGTTACATTTTGAATATCAATGACAACCTTAGAAAATTTGCTTCTAAAATTGATAAGGGTATTTTCTTAGGCTATTTAGTAAGCCTTATAAAGTTTTAAATAAAAAGTCCATGGTAATTGAAGAATCTATAAATGTTATCTTTGATGAATCTAGTAAAATTAATATTGAGAAAGGTTCTCTTATTGATGATCTTGTAAGCAACTTTGAAAGTTGAAGCTTAACCCAACTTCTAAGGAGAATGTAATTGAACTTGCAGATTAAAAGCCACCTCAAAAGTTAAAGTAAGCTCAATCCCAACAAGAGGAGGACCAAACTCAAGGACTTTCCAAGGATTGGATGTACTCTAAGGATCACCTAAAGGAGCTAATCATTAGTGAAACATCTAATGTAGTAAGTACTAAAGCCCAATTGAATGCATTAGATAATAATCTTGCTTTTGTTTCTCAAATTGAGCCAAAATTAATTAATGAAGCTCTTTATGATAACAGTTGGGTGATTACTATGCAAGAGAAACTCAACTAATTTGAGAGAAATGAAGTTTAGGAACTTGTCCCCTAGGCCTAAAGAACATATGGTTATTAGTTACAAAGGGGTGTTTAGGAACAAGTTGGATGAGCAATGTTTAATCACAAGAAATAAAGCTAGATTAGTTGCAAAAGGTTACAATCAAAAGGAAGGCATTGATTATGATGAAACATTTGCCCCTATTACAAAATTTAAGAACATTAGAATTCTTTTAGCATTTCATGTCATATGAATTTCAAAATTTTTCAAATGGATGTCAAAAGTTCATTCTTAAATGGTTTCATAGAGGAGGAAGTTTATGTAGAATAATCTTTGGTTTTAAGTCCCATGATTTTCCAATTCGTGTTTTCAAATTGACTAACGCCTTATATGATTTGAAACAAGCTCTAAGTGTTTAGTATGAGAGGCTTAGTTCATTCCTTTTGAAAAATAAGTTTTAAAAAGGCAAGGTTGACACTACATTATTTGTGAAAAAGCCTAATAAGGATATACTTATTGTTCAAATTTATGTTGATGATATTATATTTGGTGCTACTAAAGAATCTCTTTGTAAAGAGTTTGTTAAGTGTATGACTAGAGAATTTAAGATGAGCATAATGCGTTATTTCGAGTTCTTCCTTGGCCTTCAAATCAAATAAATCAAAGAGGGCATATTCATCAACCAAGCCAAGTACATAAAGGATTTACTTAAAAGGTTTGGGATGGATGGATGCAAATTGGGATGGATGGATGTAAAGTAGCTAAGACACTAATAAGTGCATCAATAAAGCTTGACAAGGATGAATCGGATAAGCCAATTGATGAGAAGAAGTATAAAGGTATGATTGGCTATCTCCTTTAACTTACAGGTTATAGACCCTATATTATATACAATGTTTGATTGTGTGCTAAATTTCAATCTTATCATAAAGAATCTCATTTGCTTGTGGTTAAAATAATTTTGAAATATCTGCATGGCACCTTGTATTTAGGATTATGGTATCCTAGGAATTCATCTTTTAGTCTTCTTATATATTCAAATGTTGATTATGTTGGTAGTTTGTTGGATATAAATAGCACTTTGAAACTTGTCAATTTATTGGTGAATATTTAGTTTATTGGTTTAGCAAGAAGCAAGTTTCGGTTGTCTTATCAACTACCAAAGTGGAATATATCGCGGCGAGTTGTCGGTACATGTAAGTTCTTTGGATGAAACAACAACTCAAGGATTATGGCAAAGATGTTGATCACAATCCCATCAAATGTGCCAACATAAGTGCAACAAATGTTTCAAAGAATCTCATCCAACACTCATGAAGCAAACATATCGACATTAGGCTCATTTCTTAAAGATCATGTGCAAAATAGCAATGTGGTGTTAGAATTTATTGACACTAACAACCAACTTACAGATATTTTCACTGAACCCTTTAATGAGGAAGGATGAAATTCATCAAGAGGAAGTTTGGGATGCTTGATGGAAACTCCCTAGGGTAAAAATAGATCTCATTATATGCTTATGTTATTAATCGTCATTCTTTGTTGAGTTGTTTGATATAATTGATGATCAAATGTTGAATTGGTTGAGATTGATATGTTAAATGTGTCAATTCAAATTGCATTTGAGCTTTTCCATATTCAATTACATGAATTGATCATCAAAATACTAAATTGAACACACCTTGTTTGGGCCATCTATTAAAAATTTTTGTTTTAAACTTGTTTTCAAAAATGGCTTATAAATCATGATCAGGACTGCAAGTCTTGATCACCACTTACAAGCTAGTTGCAAATTTCAACTCTTTTTTTAATTTGCATTTGCGACTTCTAGTCACCACTATAAATTTTAAATTTTAAAAGTATTTGATTGTTGACTTAGTACCTTATCGAAGAATTTTTTTCTGTTACTCACAAATTTTGTAATTTACGGTCGCGACACGTAAGTAGCAGTCGTGACTTACTTGTAACTGTTAGACTAACCATTTGCCTCCCAAATGGTGCAACTCCCTCATTTAATGCATTTTGAACTATTTTATGCCCACTTATATCCCTTCCCTACCTATTTAAAACCCTTTTTACCTTTTCACTTCATTTCTCTCACTTTCTTTCAACTTTTCCTTCTTCTTTCCTCTCCCAACCTACTCTAACTCTCTTATCATCTCCCATGGCTCGTAGAAAATCCTAAAGAACAAAAAAAGGCAAAGGAATTACAAAAGCCTCCTCTCCACCAAGATAAGGCCCTCTTCTACATCTCATGAAAGGCATAACCCCAAAAAAAAGAAAGCAAGATACAAAGCTAATAAGAACAAAATCATCCAAACTAATAAAATGCCATCTGAATTTCTCCTTAATACCTTAAAGATCAACATTAAGATCAATGGCTATCTTGCTCACTTAGGATGTGTGGAATTCATAGTTTGTGATGAACTCGACTATGAAGAAATGGTTCAAGAATTCACGTATATTGTGGCTCTTAGTTGAATCAAATGCTTATGTGTATGGCTTTACTTTTATATGCTTTGGGGAAGAATGCTACATAACCCATCCCCAAATTTGCTCCCTCTTTAACTTCCAAACTGGGGAAAAGTTCCTTTTAACATTTCCTCTCTTTTCATTAACTATACTAGATTTTAGAGTCAAATCTCTATTGAGGCCAAACGTAATCCCAAAAATCCCTTGCCAAACAAATTAAAACCATCCTTTTAAGCTCTTACATTGTATCATCACCTTTTATATATGTGCAAGAGGTGATAAAAATGAAAATGTCTCATAAAAAGACCTTACGTTTCTCCATTTTCTTATTGCCACTAAGCTAATCCAAAGTGGTCATTACTTTATGGACCAATTAGTTCATATGAGTCTCAAAACCAAGTGACAATTTCTTTTTTTTTCTCCCATATTACATCAATTTACCATTTTATAGAAAGCCCTCAATGAAGAAAATGAGGCTTACCTCACCAATAACTCTAAAACACAAACTTCTTTAACCTTAACTACTTAATCAATGCCAAGGCCATCAAACCCAATTCTCATGTCTACTTGTTAGGAGCCCAAGGTGCAAAGACACAAGAAGCCTTTAAGAGAAAGTGTCTTATCATTAAATAAGAAAAACAACAAGCACAATAAAAGGCCCTTCCTCAAATTGTAAGGGTAATATCAAAATCCAAATCCCTTCCCATTTCTCTCTCTTTTCTTAATCAAAAAATTGGACAAGGTCTTAAGAGTGATGAAAAGGAAATTCAAACTCCTCACTCATCTCCATTGTCATCTTGTCGATTTACAAGAAAAAATGAGAATAAAACCTTTTTACCTTTCAGATTTTGAAGAGAAGGAGGAAGGAAACGAAGAAGAAAAAGGGGAATAAGTCAAAATAGGCAGCCAAAAGGATGAAAAGGAAGATGATGATGTTGTTAAAGATAGTGATTCTTCTCCAACTTTTTAAAATATTTTTATATTTTTTTTCTATTTTTATCCTTACTTTTATTGTTTCCATCTTTTTTTTTTTTTTTTTGTTTATGGCCCTAGTATATGTGATCAAACATCTTTGCATGTTTGAACTATTTTCTATGTAATTGTATTTTCTTTTGATGAAAAATCAAGTGTAGTTTGTGTTTAATCAATCTCTTTTCTTTTGATTTTTTGTCTAATTATGCAATTTGCTTGAGGTTGATGATTAATTTCTGAATTTATACACATTACTTGAGCATGTGATCCATCCCTCTTTTTTGTGCCATTTTATCTTATTTCTCTTTTGATCTTAACAAAAGAGGAGAGAAAATTGAACTTAATAAGTTGAAATTACTAACCTAACCAAGGGGGAGTGTAGATTGGGGAGTATATTTAACAATTTTAAAATTGTATTGCTAAGTATGCATACATCACTTTGAATCGATAAGAAACCATATAATTAACTCCACATTGACTTCCAAACACTTAAAATACTTAAGAGTATGAAATTTTAAAATCTAATAGAATTGAAATTTTTGAGAAAATCGAATCAATGAAATTTTATATATCTTCAAACTGAATCGAACCAAATATATAAAATTTAGTTTGATTTGATTCAATTTAATTAAATTTCACCTATTTTAAATTAATTTGATTTATTAATAACTTTAATTTATTTAATTTTTATATAAAAATTGAACCAAAAACTGAAAACTAAATTTTTTAAAAAAATTAAAATTGGATTAAACTAATTTTTAGTAAAAAATCAAATAAAACTTACCAAAAAAAAATGTAGGTTCGATTGGGTCCCTTTTTTGCTCACCCCTGCTTGAACCAAGGGGGGCTGCCGATTGGGAAATCAATGCTCCAAAAGAATTATCCATACAATATCTACACCTCACTGAAGTTTTGTGAAAGTAATGTATTACAAACGAGCTGCACATCTCCTAAGCCCTGTTCGGATAAGATCAAACTTAACATTCTAGTTCAGCGAAACTTCACATTCATTAATGGAGTCTTTGTTCTTTCTTCAATCGCCAGTTCCCTCAAAGCTTTCTTGTATGAGGCCCTCTTCTTCAATGGCTGCTCCCTCCGCAACTCCACTGTCCTCTTTGTCATTCGCGTCCATGGCCACTCCTCCAAAGCGCAAAACACCAACTCCAAGAAAGAGCTCCTCAAAACACACCAAAACTCCATATCCCTGAATAAGCATAACCAGTAATCCAGATTCAAGCATCACTTCTGCCTCCGTCCAGCCCAATAAGGTCTCTCGTTGGCTAACCCCTATACCCCATTTTTATTTAAAATGCAAAAAGTTTTGAATTTTATATATGGTATATATTTTTCTTCCTAGTCATAGATTTTGAATATTTCTGTTTTTAATTTTCAGAGAAGTGATGAAGCTTTTGATCTTGTGGCTTTGCCAGTTAGTGGCTTCAATTTAAAATTTTACTTGGATTTCAGCATTTTGAATTTATTGGCGATTGAAAATCCAATTGTTTGTAGCTATTAAAATGAGAAAACAATGAGAAGTTGAAAATTTTTTTGATGAGACACTGCTTGTTCCAAAGAGAGGGAGGGAAGGGGTGTGCTCATTCTACTCCCACCTAGTAATTTGTCAATTTGTGGAGTTTTCTTTAAGGTAGTTTCACGGAACATTATTGGAAATGATGTGCTAATTTCAGCATGGATAAGCTAGTTCGACAATGGTTAATTTTGGATTATGTTTTTTCAGGGAGGAATGCCAGGTTCAGCTAGGTTGAGAGATTGTGAGGTTCTCCAGCAAATCACAAGCAAACAAGCTGAGGACAAGAGATTATGTGGAGCTATTTGTGCTGCTCCAGCTGTCACACTCCTTCCATTGGGCCTACTAAGAAAGAAGCAGGTGAATTTCTTGAATTATTTTTATTGAACTTTGATCAATGCATATGAATTTAGTTTTGTTATCTAATTATACTGTAGCATGTGATGTAAGACAACATGTCACCTTGCATTCATGGGCAAGCTTCCGACCTTCTGGGCTGTTAAATCAAATATTCAAGTTTCAGGGGAGCTTACAACAAGCCATGGGCCTGGAACTTCTTTCCAGTTTGCACTATCCTTAACTAGGCAACTGTTTGGGGAGTCCATTGCCAATGAGGTTGAAGAATCATTGGTGCGGCCAACTGTTTTTTTTTCAAGCATATCACTGCAAAAGTAGCTCCAATTTATGTGTATGTAGAACTTAAATAAAACTTAATATTTGGAAGTTGAGTCCATGCTGAAATGTTGTGAATCAGCTGTCTAGTTGTTTTACAAGCACAGAAATCATGTCATTATAAGCTGATATCAGCACCTAATGATCCTTTCCACTGTTGTCTTCGTATAGAATCTAAAGACTTAATCCACTATTATATAGCTTAGACCTCTCTTTTATCACCAAAATGTTTTTTTTTTTTTTTTAATTGAGTGGAAGTTGTCTTATATTTTCAAGAGAAGCATGTCCATGATCATGGCTTAGCACTAGTTATTTTTCCCTGAAATAATCCCCTTATCTGGTTTGGACAACTGGCTGTGTTCATCCTTGGAAATTCAGGAGATCTCTGTGAAGGACTCATTTGAAATCTTTGCAACAACCATATGGCTACTATCCTGTTAGTCATTAAGATATTGACATATCAACAGATCCTATTTTCTTGGTTATTTTTGAAAATTACAAGTGGCTTGAGTACAGTTTGTAACTCACAGGAAACAAGGTGGTAATTATACATTTAAGTTTGAAATGGTCCCTTCAAACATTTGGCTGAATTGAGGCTTAGAAATCACTTGTGATCTTTGTGTATTTTTGTTTCATTGTGTAATAGAACAGTTAGGTATCCTAGATGTCCCTCATTGTACAGGACAATCCTTTGTGGCTGAGGAAGGATTTAGATGAGATTACCCCTTGTTTGAAGCATACCAAGGACATTTAAGGTTGGTTAACAACAAGGGACAGATAAGGGAAAAAGAGAGAATTAAAATGCAGAGAGTAGCTCTAACTTCTGTATTTTTGTTTATTTACTTAAAAGTCATCCGTCATCTCACTTTGCCTTTTTGCTACATGTTTCGCATTTGCCATAAGCTTGAGCTAATGCTAATCTACTTGTATTAGCAGATGCACACTGCTGATGATATGCATAGAAAACATGAGTTTAATGAAGTTTAATGGTCCATGAACCACAAACCCTGTGTAAGTTGCTTTTTGCATCGTGTTTCTCTTCATATCCAACTTAAATTGATTATCTTATTTGCCAAAAGAACTATTTGCTAGTTGGTTTATGAAATGGGCACAGAGGTTCAATATATTAAGAGAGTGGTGATTTGTGAGGCCCATTCAGTGTAATATTTCATGTAAAGTAGCTTTCTAAACAAGTGCATTGCACATTTCCATTACAATTACCATTTATTGTATTACTTATATCACTTGAGTATGTTTAGTTCTGGTGGTATACCTTTTTGTTTTAATTTCAGTCATTGAACTCTAGACTTTCACATAGGTTCTCATTCCAGTGGGAAGTGGTTCTGAAGAGATTGAAATAGTGACCGTTGTGGATGTTTTACAACACGCAAAGGTGGATGTTGTGGTTGCTTCAATTGAACAATCGGGGGAAATTTTGGTATCCCTAGGCACAAAAATAATTGCTGACATTTAATTGGTGATGCTGCTGACTCCATTTATGATCTAATAATTCTTCCGGTGAGGCAAACCAAATACTCCTATACAATTAACTTGCATTATTTTCTGGTAGAAGTGAAAGGGCAGAAGACTTGATTTTCTCTTTGACAATGATATATGCCTTTTGGTCCAATAAAACTATAAGCTTTTCATATTTGTGTGGTATCTCTAAAAAATTTTGGAATTCCAAAAAAGGAAAAGGAAAAAGGTGATTGAAGAGAACATGTGTGTGTGTGATCTAAAACCTGTGACTTAGGCATGCTTTAAGATTTGTAGAGATTGAATTATGGCCCCCTACTTATTCCAGGTTGAAGAAAGGATATAACAAGAGGAAGATAAGGCTCAGAAAGACTGTAAAATAATTGTCTAATCAAATAAAAAATGATGGAATTCTGACAGAAGGAAAAAGAAAAAGTTGATTGGAGAGAACACGTGTGAGTGATCTAAAACCTGTTACTTTGGAATGCCTTGAGATTTGTAAAGATCAAATCATAGCCTCTATTTATTTTATTTTATTTTTGTTGAGCAATTTTGAATTCTTTATAGACCTAGACATTTATTTGAGTACAAAATTGTTAAATGGAGGTTTTTAACGCCGTTATCCAATTCAAGAACATAAAATTAGGAGGCTTAGTTGCACAAAAATAAAGCTAGAAGGCACTTTTATGCACCAATTAAACAATATATTAAAATATTGTCAGCAATAATAATTAATGACAATTTAGTCAACATAATATTAGAAGTCCTCTTTTCCATAGTCTGATTATATAGTATGTTGTATTTCTCAAGAGTTCCTGCCATTTGCGTGTGCATTTATACCTAGTTACCTAAAGTGTTGATCAATCTGTACGAGGAACAAAAATGGGAATGAAAATGTTCTTGTCTAAAGATATGTTACGATGGGAGTAGGCTTTTTTTGTTATTTTGATGTAAGAACATAATACAACTGTCTAGATTTGATATATATAATAAAATATTGCAAAAATCTTAGGCTAGATTTTAATGAAAGTAATGAGAAAATCTTCTAAATCAGTTCTATAAAAAATGGTTAAAATAGCAGACAATAATTGTTTTATCTGAGATCTGTGTCTAATATTGGTTTATTTTATTTCCATGCTTGCTTTTACTTTGGAACACTGATTTGAGTGTTCCAAACTGTGAAGTTTCATAATTTAAATCATGTGATCTGTAATGTAAATCACTAGGGGTGCAGCTATTGTGGTAACATTGATTCATCTAGCTCAAAACATTGTCTTTCATTTCCCATCACATATCCTTGAGTTTGGGTTGCTCTGACCTTTCAGGGAGAAATTACTGGGGCTGAGCGGCTGCACAAATCTAAGGTATTGAAGAAGCTGCTCAAAGAACAAGATGGTGTTGGAAGAATATATGGAGCAGTGTGCTCTTCCCCTGCAGTTCTACATAGTCAGGGTTTGCTGAAGGTAATTCATAACTAGTTGAAATCTTATGAGTTAACAGATTTTTGTTATTGGCCTGTAGTAAACATATGCTGAAGCTTGTGCTTGGCCTGCAACATATATTATAGGGTAAGAAAGCTACTGCTCATCTTTCTGTTCTGAGCCAGCTGACCAACGAAGTAGTGAACAGTGCCAAAATAGTTGTTGATGGTAAACTGATCACTAGCCAGGGACTTGCTACTATAATAAATTTTGCAATGGCTATTGTCAGCAAGCTTTTTGGTCATGCAAGTGCAAGGAGTGTAGCTGAAGGTCTTGTTTTTGACTGTCGTAGGACTTATATCAGTTGAGGGTGGAAGTCAATGAAGATGTCCTAAATTACAAAGCACAGCCACTTATCCTGTACTCTAATCTGCTAGTGAAAGATATAATCTTTTAAGAGACTCTTGGCTAAGAGGTGCTTGTGAGAATTCAAGTTTGATCCCCAGTTTTGGCAACACATGCGGTTTGCAATGCTAGATCAGAGAAGGATGACATTGGGTGTCTGCGAGATCCAATGCAATTCAATAGTGCTGATTATCGGATGCCATCTTATGGACATGAGGTGGGCTAACATCTTCAGATGCCTTTGCAAATAGCGAACTACATTTCCCATCTTGAGTTGATTGTTCAGTGCCAAAGATCATTGATAGAGAAAATCAGAAAATGCTCGATACAAATGCAATTGGCTGTTTTGTACAAAAATCTCCTATTTTCCGTATCTTTATTCAAGTGGCGTTATCCAAGTTAAGGCCCTGAATTTCGCCTGCATTATAATTAAAGCTTGGGTTAAAATACTTATGGTTTGCACTGTAATATCTATTT
Source organism: Omphalea diandra (assembly GCA_949677035.1). Classification (NCBI taxonomy): domain Eukaryota; kingdom Viridiplantae; phylum Streptophyta; class Magnoliopsida; order Malpighiales; family Euphorbiaceae; genus Omphalea; species Omphalea diandra. The sequence continues at coordinate 4,570 of CATIWR010090393.1, read as the reverse complement.
GATTTTGCTTAGATGAGTGATTGCTGGCCCTTAAGTTTTGTTGCATTTGAATAATCAAGAACAGAATGCAAGAATCTGGATCACCCTGCTAACCTTCAATATCCACCCTGTATCTCCGTAACAGTGTTCTGTTTTTGGTGACACCGAACATTTATTATTATTATTTTTTAATCCATTGCCACGACAATGAGGAGCAATGTTGATCGCTGATCGGAATCAACAATATGAGCATGTGATCGGGGCCGGTTTAGTGAAGTTTGGTTTTATAAACTTAAACTTCAAGCGGGCACTCAGTTCAAACTCCCTTTTGTCGTGTGGTTAGGTGGATGAGCGAGCATATTATGATCGCCATTCAAGAAAGAATACCGCTCTAGCAAAACATTCACTAAATCAACCAAGAATACCGCTCTAGCAAAACATTCTAACTCCTACTCAGCATTTCCAAAATACATACTCTTAGCATCAATGGCCTCATGGGCAAAAGACAATGCTGAAATCTATCCCAAAACGTCAAAAATGTGCATTCATCTGCCAGAGTTAGCAAAGCTACAAAGAATAAGAAAAAAAAAACCCCCAAAAAAAAAAGTGCATGCCCGACCTACAAAATAAGAAACAGAGCCAACTACCTATGCCAATCAGGTATATAAATGTTATGAAAAAGATTTGTTTCTAATAGAGATCAGGTTCTAACCAACTTATTAGATTGACAGTGTAACTAACACCCCGAGGCATACCTCCTGCTTCACTATCCTACATCACCCTTTATGAAACAAATGAAAAGCAAGTAGAGATCCCAGTAACAAGAAAGTTTAATCTACAGTATAAAGCTGATTTCAGTTCATAATTTACAACTCAACTCTCTGCTCCTATACATACAGCTACCTACCGTTCAAAGGAAAAGGTGCAAGACCTTTCAATTCCTACAACACACAAATGGCTAAGATTATGAATATTCAAACCCTGAAAATATCCACAATCAATCAATCAATCAATCGACTCTACCAAGGGCCTGTCAGCGTCCTCCGCAAGCATTGTCTTTTAAATCCCCATTGCTCATTCATTGTCTCTAAAAACTGCCAAAACAGATAAACGGTTATCAAACTCTTACTTCAATTACAATGTTGATAAGGCAGCAAATTGTTGTTCAGTTTAATCAAAGAACTAAAGCCCTTCAGAATGATAAGTTCAATGCCTTCTATAAGTAACAGTCCACAAGCCAGACAAGGGGGGAGGGGGAACATGAATTTGATGTTTTTGTTAACTTATTCCCCAACAACAAAAGGTGAAAATTTGGTCGGACAAAATAAAGCAAAAAGAAAAAAAAAATGCAAGAACGCATTTACAAGCATTCATCATTATCAACATATTGATTACCTCCTTATACAAAGTAACCATCACAATATCAATCTTTATCAGACTTGAAGACTGAGTTAAAAACAGCATATCAATTTTGATACCTGGAAAAGGAATCTTAAAAAGTACATTATAATGAAAATCTTACTACTCTTAGAAGGAATCATAAGAAGCATATTACCTATCATGTTCATAGTTAGAATAATACCTATAATGTTCATAGTTAGAATAATGACTGGACATGGTTAATAATAATGCTTTCTATTCATGAAGCATAACTTAGGATTTGGTATTTGATTAAATGTTCTCATTTAATGTGAAAGACAGCGTAACTGATACTTGCAAAGAGGTGCATACCTGATTTTTCTGCATTTCCATAATTTCTGCCTGCAGTAACCAAAGTGTGGTCAAGGAAGGTAGCTAAAACCCAATGTTTCTCAATATTTCTACTTAACAAAAGAACATACCTGCTTTCTCTGCAGTTCCTCATTCATTTCTTTAAGTTTTGCAACCTCTGCTTCTAGTTCCAGTGTATAGGCCTGTCATGAATCCAAAAGATAAATAAAAATGAAAAAACAGGTTTCATGATTGAAAAATATTAATAAAGTTTTGCCTCAACATGACTGAAGTTACTACCCAAGGAGAGCTAGTCAAGGGAACAGTTTCTGTGACCCAACAGACTACAGGCTAAAATTTTAAGAAAATCCCCATGAATTCTAGTCGAGATGATTTAATCAAGTCGAGATGACTTAATGAAATTCTACTTATTTTGTGTTTTACATATATCATACTAATTTACATGCTTCCAAATGATGGATGCCGTAAACAAGCTTTTTGAAATGAGATAAAATAGGAAGAACTTGGAGGGCATTTTAATAATAGCAACAAAACCTCAAATAGATTTCCATGAAATAGTTTTGCACTACACCAAAAACTGAAGGGCCATTTATGTATTCACCATAATTTAAATTGCGACAGAACAGTCATGATTCATAAGTTGACTATGTCTCCAACATGGAATGTTACATTGTAGTAGCACCAAAAATCCTTCCAGTCACTGCACACTTTAAATTTAAATTACACATCGCATATGCAGTAATGCTAGTATAATTTCCACAAGCTTATCTTGTCACATATTATTGTTTCTAATTCTCAGAAGATTAAAAAAAAAAAAAAAGAAATACAGCAGTAGCTTGTAGAGATTCTGGGAATGCATATGCTGCAGTTGCAAGTTCAAAAAAACAAGTGTAGCATTCCTGACAAGCAGGACACAAAAGCAGTTAAGGGTTAACTTCAGTGAGTCCCAACAATTTCCAGACGTTATACCTATATGCATCATCAACCTTTCTTTGGAACATTTTAATGTACATCATTTCACTCGTGCAACTAAATATAGCCATAACTAGCTTGCAATATAAGAGAAGTTGATATCATAATAAAATCAGACTGCATAGCTTTGGAATTGAAATTTTGATGTAATAAGCGATAGTACATAATAGCCTGGCACTGAAACTATAAATAAATCAAGAGTGGAGTTATTCCCAAATTTATTTATTTGCATCTTAAAGAGAAGTTGGTTAAAGGAAACCAATATGCTTTATGGGTAAAATCTATGCATGGAATTACCAAGTATTGCACCCAGACATCAAACTAGATATCTAAACTACAATGAGAAAGCCTCCTAAAATTACAAACAACAAATAGATCCCAAATAACAAAGGCAGGCAAATATGAAATACAAAAGCAAATAAAAAGAGTTACTATAGCATTCATCAAGGGATGGATGTGTAACACTTCATTTCCTGAACTCACCTGTTTGCGAGCCCGTGACCTTGCTGCCGACTCTCTGTTTTTAATCATTCTCCTGTGTCTTCTCTCAATTACCTTCTCCAAAGCTGCACTGGGTTTTCTTCCCCTCCCAAACATGTTAGGAACTGGTGACAGTGAAGTAGGCGTATCTGCATCACCTTTTGTGATTATATCTGGTGATATCTGGTTTGCAGGAGATCCTGTTGCAACTGTAACATCTCCACCTCCCAGACCTACCATGCCCATTCCCCCATGAACTAAATTATTGCTTACAGATGGATCATCAATTCCAACAACCGAACCTCTCCCTCCGGTGCTAGCAAGCTGAGTATTGTTTCCTAAATGCATGGGAGAGGCAAATGCCAAATTTGTGGGCTTGGGAAAGAGAGGCTGCTGCTGCTGGGGCTGGCTCTGATGCAGCTGCTGCTTAGGTAGTGGCCGACAGCATCTGATTCCACCTACATTAAATGCCAAATTAGAAGGCTGACTCACAACTATGTTATTACTGTTTTCCACTATTTGTGTTCCCATGATCCCATTGTTTTGATTTGGCTGCTGAAATCCAAGAGCTAAACCAGTGTTGTGAGAGTTACTATTATTCAATTGTGATAATTCATTAAAAAATCCACCATTATTTGGCCTTCCTATTAGCTGATTATCCTCTCTTACAACCCCTGCCCTGGCCAAAAACTCCTCTAAAGTCATCTCTCCCAAAGTCTGTTGCCTCTGTGGCAAATTTGAACCCATGTTGCTATCTTTAGCACCACCACTGCTTTCTTTCATCAAGTCTTTCCATACCTCATCAACAGTCTTCTGACTTAGTGTCCTCGGCAAAGTTAAAGATCCTTGCCTCTGCAAATTCCCACCAGGGACACTTCCTTCAACACCAATAACAGCACTTGTCATTGCTTGAGTCTCTTCAGCAGTCCATATGTTTTTCAATAGCTCATCCATGTTCATTGATCCTAAATCCTTTCCAAGTCCTCCACCCCAGGTATTCTGAAACTCATCGAAGGTCAAGGAGTATATTGAAGGCTGGCGTGCCAATAAGGAATTCCCAGATGGCTTTGCAACGCTGCCTTCCCCTGGTGGGACATTACCATAGTTCTTGAAGTTCAACTGAGATCCCATGCTTGACAATCTGGAATTGGAGGCAACTGCAGCAGTTGAACCAATGAAGCAAGCTTGTATCTTTTTTCCAATTTAAGTACATTAAACATTTCAGTCAAAAATTATTGAAATGTCAATAACCGCGTTCTAACAACTATGAACATAATAATATAGTAGGAAACACATGCTTTGGGGTGGGGGGGGGGGGGGGGGGGGGGGGGGGAAAAGGAAAAATAGGTAAAGTTGAAAAAACGGAAAAAAAAAAAGAAAAAAAAAAAGAAAAAAAATAAACCCAAAC
>CATIWR010090389.1:0-10910 GCA_949677035.1 Omphalea diandra | reverse complement strand
TATATATATATATATATATATATATATATATATATTAATTTCGATCTTATAACTTAATTTTAAATGATTATATAACATTTTATTAAGTAATTGGATTAGGCATTACAATTAAACATTTTGTTTATTTCATGAAAAATAATTTGTCCAAAGAAAATATTACATTTTTCAAAAATATTTTCTGAATAATATATTTTCTGATCTTTGGAATACATTACAAAAAATATTTATTTTATTTTATTTATAATATAAATATTTTATATTTATACTATTTATTATTTAATATAAAAAACTATATTAAAAATAAAATTATTTTATGGATTTCATCTATAACCGTTGACTGATGATGACCAGTGAAGCATGTCAATAGTCAAGAATGACCTGTGATAATAAATGTTTATGTTTTTATGATTTATTTTTTATTTAAATGAATTTGTCAAAGTTGGAAAAATGATTTTATATTTTCAAAGTGGAAATTTATTTTTTCAAAAATAACTTAGTTTTTCTTTTGACTAGAAAAATATTTTTATTGACTAATTTTCTGAATGCACCAAATATAATAAAATGCAAAAAAAATTTTTGAAAAATATTTTTTGTAAAACAAATGGAGCTTAGTTTCTTCAATTAACCCAAAAAAATATAGAAAGTTTAACAATATAGGAAATTTTTTATATAAAATCAATTTAGAAAATTTCATATTTAGTTTTTTCAATTAACTAAAAGAAAATATAGAAAATTAAATAATATAAGAAGTTTTTCATATAAAATAATTTAAATAGTTTAGCAATATATAAAATTTTTTACATTCATAATAATAAATATTTGATCTTCTATATAATAAAGAAAAATAAAAATATCAATAAGTAAAATTATGAATTTTGTATTTTTATATTAAAATTTATATTATTATAAAAATTATTATACAAATTTAATTATAATTATTTTATTTATTTAAAAATAAATTTTATAAAATAATAATATATTATAGAATAATAATAAAACTTAGTTATTATTTATATATGAATTTCTAATTACTTAACTAATTAATTATTTAATAAAAATAAAATATTAAATTTATTATTATAATCCTACTGCACAATGTAGGAATTCACAACTAGTAATGAGTTAATCACTTAGATCTTAGTTTTGGAGAAATTCTTATTTGGACTCGGTTTATGGTGAATTAACTATTTAGAAAATATTTACAGAACATTCATTAGATAAAAAATTATAAAATATAATCTATTTTAAAGGAAATTACACACGTTATAAATTATGAATAGTTACTTCACAATCTAACATGATAGATCGAGTCCATAATAAAATTTTATTTGATTTTACCATATTATTATAATATACTAGATCTAGTCCATAGTAAAATTTTATCTGATTTTACCATATTATTATAACATACCTCTTCCTTTCTATTCTTTTAATTTATTCTTATTCTTTTTAAAATTTATTAATTATATATTAATATCATTCAATATGATTTTTAACATAAATTTATTTGATACTATATTCATTATAATTATCACTAACTTTCAATATTTAAATTTTATTAATAAATTTACTTAATTTTAATTTAAATTAAAAACGCACTAAATTTTTTAGTGCAAATTAATTTTATTCATAAATACTTTTTATCATTAAATTGAATAATGCTATATATTCCTTTTATTTTTTAAAATTGATTGACTATATATAACTAGTTGTCATTAAATATAGTTCTTTACATAAATTTACTAAATTCATAAATACTATAGCTATCACTATTTATTTAATTTATATCAATAAATTCAAATTTTACTTTAATTACTAAATTTTTTGAGTTTTAATGTAAATTAATTTTACTCCTAAACACTTCAATTATCATTGAATTATAATACAATAATTGATTATAATTCATATCAATAAATTTAAGTAATTTTAATTTAAACTAATAAAATCACTTATACTAAACTTTTATAAGACTTAGGCATTTAGCTAAAAAATTGTATAGAAATTTTAAAAATTTTATATGATAAATTAGTAATCACAATATTATATTTTATAAAACTATATCAAAGAACTTTACTTAATTTTTATGTGATAATATTACAAACAATTATCAATAATGATATCATTTAGTACTTAAAATTTAATTTTTAAATTAAAACCAATAATAAACCCAATAGTCATAAAATATATTTAAACTAATAATTCACATAAAATAAGTACAGTAAATAATTAATTTTCATTTATTGTTATGTTAGTATACAATTAAAATATATTGTAATTGTGCCTTTTATATTAATTGGATTTTCATTAAAATTTGAATTTATAGTTCTATAATTTTAAAAATATTTCAATATCATCGAGTTAAAAGTATTTTATATTGTAATCATATTTTAATATTAGAGAAAATATTTTATACAGTTAAACTTACATATGTGTGTGCGGGGTCTTTAGGTTAAAATACCAAATAAATTTTTGAATTTGTCCCAAAGCGACAATAAAAGATAAAATGAGTTTTTTCATCAAATTTACTATTGAACTTGCATAATGTTGTCAAAATTATCCTTTATTTTGCATTATTTCGTCATAAAATTATTTCTCATCAAAATTACCCCCTATTTTATATTATTTTATTATAAAAATCTAAAATATTAGTTAAAAAATGTATTAACTTAGAAATGACAAGTGAGTGAGGCAAAAATTGTCTTTCATCTTCTATCTCATCCTTCTGATGGAGAGAATTTTTCTCTTGTTCTTGCTTCCGTAGGGACTTCTCACCTCACAAAAAATTTCTGCAAGACAAATGTTGGACTAGGATGGTTAATTCTAAGTCTCGAAACTCTTTTGATCTTGATAAAGCGGTACTTTATTTATAAGCACATGATATCCCACATCTTAAAAACCACTCCTTGTTATAGTTTACTTCATGATTGATACCAAAACAATTAGTATTGCTCCATGGTGCTTTTGTAAGAATTTATTCAGGATCTAGTACATGAATTTAGAACACTAATCAATAGTTAATCGAAAGCTAATTTCGCACCTGTTTGCGCATTAGACCTGAAATTGTTTTGAGCCATAATTTCAACCACTGTAATTAAACACAAAAGAAAAATAGATTAGAAGAATAGAAATCGAGAGCTATGTTTTTCTCTTATTGACTTTCTCTCAAGACGACTACAAATGGATGTAGCGGTTAGGGTTAGGGTTAGAAGACAGTAAATGAGACTTAGTCTATTTATAATGAATTTAATAGACCTACCCATCATAGGTACATGTTAAATTAGGCCTACACATGACCGTCTTCTATATCGGCTCACTAAAAGTGTCATAAGCCCATAATCCATTTGATTACAATTTAATTGAGCTTATCCATTAATTAATAAACTATATTATTCAGTCCATTTTATAAAAAATTAAAACTAACCAATAATTAATATTAGCCACATGAAAATTTTAACATTCTCTCACTTGGGATTATATTAATTATGACATTTTTATGTTTTATGAAAAAAATATTTTTGAAAACAATTCTCGGATTGAATATTTTAAACTCAATATGACAACAAAATTTTAGAAAATATATAGTTTATTGATAAAATGACACCTTAAATATAATTTTGTCCACATTAAATTATAAATATCAGATTATGATAGTAATTATGCCCCTTATTGACATAATATCAATTTATTGTCGCAAATATTGACAACTTAACTGACCTAGATTCCGATATGACAATGCAACAAGAAAATAACACTTATATGTGATCAATACACTATTTTCATTGTCAATCCTCCAAATATTTCTCTTTCGTACATGCTCAAATGAATAAGAAAAATTCAAAGCTTTCGTAATAAGGCTTTTGTTTCCATTTTGAAAATACATACAATATATGCCTTAGCTTTTGTTTCCAAAAACACAATTGAAAACTAATTAATATAGCTTAAGATAATTATACTAATCGTAAGCACATCATGCATAACTCATAGCATGCTCTCTCTCTCTCTCTCTCTCTCTCTCTCTCTCTATATATATATATATATATATATATATATATATATATATATATATATATATATAGATAATGTGCATATATGCATAACAAACAACCAAAAAGTAATTAACTCATATAAACAAATATATATGAATATGTAATATAACAAAATTATTTAACATGTTCAATTACAAGTACAAAACTCTCACTAACCAAACACATCAAAAGACTCTACGACACCTATATCACTAACATGTTTCTTAAAAATTATGGGTCTAAATCCTTTGGTTAGATGATCAACTAACATCAAATCAGTACTAATGTACTTAATCTCAATGTCTCTTTTCTTCACTAAATCTCTGACTGTAAGATATTTGATCTTTATATGCTTAGAACCACTTGAACTCTTATTGTTCTTATAAAAGAACACAACAACATTATTATCACAATAGATTCGAAGTGGCTTAGCAATAAAATCGACCATAAGCAACTCAAAAATAAAATTCTTCAACCATATAGCTTGTGTACTAGCACTATAATAGACAACAAACTCAGCTTACACAGTAGAAGAAGCTGTAAGTGTTTATTTAACACTCTTCCAAAAAATAGCGTCACCAACAAGCATAAAAATATAACCCGAAGTGGACTTCATATCATCTTGATAGCCTGTAAAATCAGAGTCTGAATACTTCACTACTTCAAGATCATCTACCGGCCTATAAACCAACATATTATCCTTCGTCTTTTGCAAGTATCTCATTACCTTCTTAGCAGCTACCCAATGATCCCACCTAGGATTAGAAAGATATCGACTAAGAACACTAACAATTTATGCAATATTTGGTATTGTACACACTTGGGCATATATCAAGCTGCTAAGAGCACTGACATGAGAAATATTATTCATGGTCTGTTTCTCGATATCCTTACTAAATTTATCTTTGTTCACAACAGGAGTTTCACCACCTTTGTAAGATTGCATATTGAATCTACTGAGCACATGATCAATATAGGCCCTTTGAGAAAGACCCAATAAATGACGAGAACAATCATGATGAATCTCAATACCCAAGACAAAAGATGTCTCTCCAAGATCTTTCACATCAAAAGTCTGAGAGAGTAATTGCTTAGTCTCACAAACCATCATCATGTCATTACTAGCTAGTAAAATATCATCAATATAGAGAACAAGAAATATAAATTTACTTCTACTGATCTTACGGTAAATGCATTGATCTATCTTGTTCTCTGTGAAATCAAGTAAAGTGACTACCTCATCAAATTTGAGATACCATTACGAGAAGCTTATTTGAGACCATATATAGATTTCTTAGCTTACAAACCAAATGTTCTTTGCCACTTTCCTTAAAACCCTTAGGTTGCACCATGTAAACTTCCTCACTCCAATCACCATTCAAGAATGTCATCTTGACATCCATTTGATGCAACTTTAAATCAAAATGAGCAATTAAGACCATAATTATTCTAGAGGAAACTTTAGAGGAAATAGAGAAAAAAGTCTCATTATAATCAATACCCTCATGTTGTGTAAACCCCTTAGCAACCAATTTGGCTTTAAATTTCTCAACCTTTCCTTTAGAATCCTTCTTAGTTTTGAATACCCATTTGCAACCTATGGGTTTATGATTAGAAGGAAGTTTCACTAGTTTTCAAAGTTCATTATGACTCATTGATGTCATCTCATCTTTCACAGCATCAATCTATAAATCAGAATGACCATTATTCACTGCCTCATCATAAGATACAGGATCAACAACATGACTTATATGACAATCATCTTCACCAAGATAAACCTCATAATTATTTAAAATTGTTGACCTTCTTGCCCTAATAAACTTTTTAACAGGGTAACCCTTCAAGTACAATGGGCTCTGGAGGATTCTTAATAGGAAGAGGAAGATCAACTGCACCCTCACTATCACACCTATTTGAACATGAACCCTTATAATCTTTTTATGAGATGAAGTTAAATGAATGGTTGCAGTTTCACTTTCTACATCATGAATAGGTGGTTGAGAGATATCTAGATCAACAACATCCATCTCTACAAACTTCGCAGTCATGGACTCTGCAATCATTGTGCCATGTATAGGATAATGAAACTTGTATCTTTTAGAATGGGCTGGGTACCCAATAAAGTAACAACAAATAGTTCTAGGGTCAGTCTTTTTCTCATTTGGATTATATATTCTAATCTCAGCAGGACAACCCCAAACACAAAAATGGTTTAGACTAGGTTATCTACTAGTCCACAACTTAAATGGTGTTTTAAGTACATATTTACTAGGGACATGGTTGAAAATATAAAGGGTAGTTTTAATAGACTCACCCTATAAGAAGTCAGGTAAGTTAGGCCTACTCATCATGTTTCTCATTATATCCTTCAAAGTACGATTATGCCTTTTAGTGACATTATTTTGTTTAGGACTACCAGACATAGTATATTGGGCAACTATTCCACACTCTTGTAAATATTTTGCAAATGATCCCATATGTTGCCTAGTCTCATCATATTTGCCATAATATTCACCCTCACGGTCATATCTCACAATTTTAATGACTTTTCCTAATTGTTTCTCAATCTCAGTTTTGAAAATTTTGAACATCTCAAGGGTATCAAATTTCTCCTTAATCAAGTATAAATATCTATAATGGGAGAAGTCATCAATGAAGGTAATAAAATATTTATTGCCACAAATAGTAGGTAAATAAGGTCCACTAATGTCAGTGTGAATAATATCTAGAAGAACTGAACTTCTATTAGCACCTTTCTTTTTAGTCGTAGTCAATTTACCTCTTATGTAGTTCACACAAACATTTAGATTTTCAAAATTAAGAGAATGCATAATGTCATCTTTCACTAGTTTTTCAATTTTTTGTTTAGATATATGACCTAAACATTTGTGCCATAATGAAAAGAATTTTTCTTTAACTAAGGATCATTTGGTCACAACATTGGTTTCACAAGAAGGTCCACAATCACTAGCATCATCCAAACACAATCTATATAAATTATCAAACAAAACACATTCACCAATCAATTTACCAATCAATTTCGAGTCTAAAAACATATTAGCTCTTCCATTACCAATAGCAAAATGATATCAAATCTTGTCTAATACAGAAACAGAAACCAAGTTTCTCCTAAAAGATAGAATATAAAGGTGTTCTCCAAGGTACTCCTAAGGTATTCAGGAATTGTTTTCCTCATGGCCATAAGACTAAGACGATTAGATCTCTCCCACTTAGCATGTAATTCCTTTTCCTCGATATTGTTTTCATGGGTAGGTTTAGCAGGCTCATTCTCATAGAGGGCATAATCTATCTCACCCATTCCCAAAACAAATTGAACGTCCTTTTTCCACCTCTTAAAGTTTGTGCTAGTCAAGAGTTCAACAGTCGCAGTACTATTATTGAAACTAAAGGAGACTGTTTTAGATAAAATAAAAACATGTATTAGAATTGGGCCATGTACAAAATTAAAGTTATAATTTACACAATCTTGAAAATTCTGGTATCACTACATATTCTCCTTTGGGCAGAATATGCATATGTAATAGAATTTCTAATTATGAAGTACACAATCGAGATTATACTAGTTTTTGAGAAATTTATTCCCTTTAGGCAAATAAATCTCTAAACTAATGCAACTCTTAACACAAATAGCTTTATTCCAACACCCACTCTTAAAATCAATGCATTTAATAACCTCTTTGGGTAGGTTATTATACATATTAATTCAAAATTATATCTTTGCAAAAATTAAAAATAACTTTACAAATTTCAATGGATGTTTCACTTTTGTGGTAACACTCATATCAACCTATAAAATTATTTTTAATTAGAGATTAATAAAAGCCCAATTAAAATACATACCAAACGCAAATATATGCATCAAACTTATATAAGGTACCAAACACAATATACATTAATTTTAAATACATGATTATAATCTCATATATATACAAATCAAATATTTATAATTTCTTTATTTATTTTATTACAAATCTAATATCACTAAATTATAAATTGACAATTAACTATATATAAATCATCTATATATATATATATATATATATATATATATATATATATATATAATCATTGAAATAAAAATGATGAACATTACAAAAAAAATTGAAATGGATGAGTAACAAAGCTGCATAAGGAGAAGAAAAATTTTTTTTTTGGTGATTTCCAGCTGTATGAGCTCAAAGGCAACCGAACCATTTATCCTTGTGTCGATTTCATCCAGACCAGCTAGGAATGGGAGAGCCAAATCAAAGGTTTCAAAGCTAGATATGGCTAGGGTTAGCCTTCACCGGGGTGCCCTCACTTGAGCAATCAATCTTTTTTTTTTAATTAATCCCTTCTTCGGATAAACAAGTAAATAGATTTATAATTCAATTATCAATACAAAATATTTAGGGTTCTAAATCAAGTATAATCTCAGGCTCTAATACTACATATAAGAATTTATTCAGGATCGTACGTGAATTTAAAACACCAATCAATAGTCAAGTGAAAACTAATTTTACCTATTTGCATGTTAGATCCGAAATTATTTTGATCCATAATTTCAACTACTGAAATTAAACATAAAAGAAAAACATATCAAAATAATAGAAATCGAGAGTTAAGTCTTACTCTCATTGATATTCTCTCAAGACGGCTACAAATGGGTGTATAAAATGATAGAGTTAGAAAACAGGAGAAGAGACTTAACTTATTTATAATTAATTTAAAATGTCCACTCATCACAGATCTATATTAAATTAGGTCTACATATGACCGTCTTCTATATCAGCCCACTAAAAGTGTCATAGGCTCATAACCCATTTAAACACAATTTAATTGGATTTATCCATTAATTAATAAACTATATTATTCAGTCTGTTTTGTAAAAAATTAAAACAAATCAATAATTAATATTTGCCCACATAAAAATTTTAACGACTTCATCCAATCTATCACCTTCAAACTTACTCACTAATCAATAAACTATATTATTTAATCTGTTTTGTAAAAAATTAAAATAAACCAATAATTAATATTAGCCCGCGTAAAAATTCTAACGGCTTCATCCAATCTATCACCTTCAAACTTTTTAGGGAAATCACCATTTCCTTAAAATCCATGGACTGAATTTCATTCATCTCAGTAGCCTCGTCTGAAGCAATAGCATCCTCAGTCGCAACAAATCCAAGGAAAATCAGTATCAATCTTTAGTTCGTGTAGCTCCACCATAATATTATCAACCTAGTTCAATTCCCTTTCATACGTATCACCACAACTATTAACTGCATCGTCAGTCTGTTCCTTTAGCTAACTAGCATTACATTGCTCAGAGACATTATTCATAACACCATTCTCCATATTCTTTGCATTGAGAAAATTTATACCATTCGATTCAATCTTCTCCTCAAATGAAAGCCTTTCTTCACTAAATTCTGTAGCTTCATTATACAATTGAGAATTTTCGTCTAAGACATTTTCTTTGCTTTCCAAAGACTTAATATGAACCTCTGATATAACAATATCACCCTTATCCTCAATAAATTCAACTGAAGCATAATCATCAACTGTTTAACATCTTCCATCATTCCCTTTTTTCTCCACCAAAGCTTAACAACAGTTTCTGATGTCACAATATGGCGCTCCTCTTGATCAGTTCAACTGAAAAAGTCTCATCAGCAGAACCTTTCACAACAAATTTATTATCTTTACTACCCAAAACACCATTATCAGCTCCAAGAAATTTACCCAAAACCAAACCAAGTCCTCACCGTCTCTTCACACTAATAACTCATTTTCACTATCTTCTTTAACATCAAACACTTTGACTCTAGGAGCACTATCCATACTCTCAAGATTTGCAAGTTTATGATTTGGGGATTTGATTAGGGATTTGGGGATTTTATTTCTTTCCAAAATGGTACGTTAGTTCTAGTTACTTTTCCTTTTTTAATTTTAAGTGCGTGAATTACGCGCACTGTCAAGGGGCGGCAATTAGGTGTTATTAGGCCAATAATATACTATTTAGTCACTTAATTAATCTAAAACTTACAATTGTCCTCATGAGATCCTTTTGAAAAAGTTGAGGCGTCAAGTAGGCTCTTAATCCGCATCAAATTCATACAAAATCAATGGTAATGCTGGAAAAAATTGGTTGAAAAAGTTCTTAATGTAGGCATTAAATAATACATTCAAAGATCAAATTAATCGTTATTAACTAAGATTTTAAACCCTACTGCATATCTTTCGAGATTGTGGCATGACGGCTCAGGTTTGGATAAACTTCATATCCCCTACTGAATTTGTTTTCCAACAATCTCTTACTTTACAGGATTGGCTTGCTTTTAATTTCAAACAGTTTCGGCAAAGTGAGTTTCAAAATAGTTGGAAGAATTTCTTTGTTATTGTGCTTTGGCGGTTATGGAGAGGGGCAATTGACCTAATGTTCCCGCCAAGGTTATTTGGCTGAGGGAGTACTTGAAACAGGTGGAAGCCGCAAACTTGATGCATAGGGTTAGTTTGTTGGGTCCTAATCCTAAACAAACTAGTTTTGTTGGTTGGAACTCTCCTAATCAGGGATGGATCAAGCTGAATTTAGATGGATATAGCTAGGGTAATCCAGGAGAGTGGGATGTGGTGGTGTTTTTAGAGACTGTAATTTGCAATGGTCTATGGGTTCATGGCTATGTGGTTTTGGCAATTGTAATGCCGCTGCTGCGGAGATTTGGGCAGTGTATCACGGGCTCTATCAGAAAGTTAATAGTTGAAGTTGGTTTTATGCTGGTTTTTGAATGGATTTCGTTACAGAAACAGTGCTGCAATAATCTTGCTAATATAGTGCAGGAGAGTCTGCTCGTTGAAACAGGACTGGATTGCTCAGGTTTT
>CATIWR010090357.1:0-13288 GCA_949677035.1 Omphalea diandra | reverse complement strand
CTTTTCAAAGTCGTTGTCTAGCAGTGTAATAGAGGTTGGGTCAGTATGCAGTCAGTTAGTATTTTAATTTGATTATTCATGTATGTTTTGTTGTAAAAAAATTTACTAAGTGGTGAACAAGAGACATAATAAAAAAAAAATTTTAATCAGGTCTTTTAAATGACAATGGATAGACTTAAAGAGAAATTTAAATGATTATTAAATGGGGTGTGACACTTCCTAAGCCTCCAAAAGAAAAAGGTTAGCCATTGAAGAAGGAGCCCAGCTTGTTCCACCTCCCTAACCTAGGCCCAAAACCAAAATCTCTTTTGCCTCAATCAATAAGAAATTGGACAAGATGATAAGGATGTTGTAGAGACGGTTTCTCCTCCTCTCTCACCTATACAGTGACTTGGTGGACTTTAAAAACAAAGTAGGTGCTCCTTCCTACCATCTTTTGAATTTTGAGGATTCAAAGAACACACCGTTAAAAAAGGACATCTAAGAGGTTGAAGAGGGTGATGAAGCTGAAGGTAGAGGAGATAATGAAGAATTGGACGATTCTGGAGATGATAACAATTCTCTTATCTTTTAGTTTGTATTTAGGGTTTTTTTTTCTATTTTTAAGATCTTAATGTAAAGTTGTTAATCCCACAGTTTATTAAATAAATAAAGATTTTTGGTTTGCAATTCATTGTCTCAATTGTCATGTGATTGTAACTTATATGTTATCTTTATTGTTTTAACTCTTTATGTTTACTCTTTCTTATTTTTGGCACTTCTTTTACTTTTTACTACTTACCCTCGTTTTGATCTTGCCAAAAAGGAAGAGAATAACATTGAAAGAAAATGAGCATTGTGTATAAAAAAAAAAAGCATAAGTTAAGAGGGAGCAATTTCTATCTTAGAATACTTAGAATTGTTTCATCATTGTCTAAAATATTTTGAGTATCTGATCATTCACCATCCTAACTTCACAACTCATGCATTTATTTTTCTTTAGGATCAATCTAAGTTGTCAAAATAAAAAAAGGAGAGATTACTGGACTACGTTGGTTAAACTTATGTTATAAGCCTCTTTTGATATTGACAATGGAGATTGATCAGTTCTAATGCTTTGAGTAAGTGTTATTTTACAGATCATAAGATTTCTCTTCATTGGAAATTGGATGGAAATCAAAATCTCCATCTTTTAGAATAACATTCAAAATCATAGTTGGTATCCCCTAAATTGCAATCACGACTTTACTATTAGGATGGATAGAGCTAGGGCAGAGGAATTCACAGGTGAATTTGCAGCTTTGACTCAGCGGAATGAGCATTGGTTGATTTACAGAAGAATTTACAGTGGCTTTCACGTTAGAGGTCGTAATCGCAAATTTCATAGTGACAAAGTAGGGAACCAAAGCCACAACCACAACATGCCAAGTGTCTGAGGTAACTCTTGGAAACCAAAAATCGCCAGTGTGAAGATTTTATCGTGACTGCGACTCAAGAAATTGTAGTTTCCTCATCAAATAGAGAACTTCACGATCTAAGTTACGCCTAAGACAAAGCTAGCTCTCGACGATAACTTTTAAGTAGTTGCTTGAACATAACAACTATATTTCTTAGACAACTAATGGATGAAGGACATGTGGACTAGCCGTTAGACATAGAATGAGATTCTTCATCGCAAATTTTGGCTCCTCAATGCAAATTGGAAATTTGAGACCATGAAATGACAATAGCATTTTGAGTTTCACTTTATAAGCATTTAATGCAAAATCTACTTAATACAACTTAGAGATTTGGGTATAATTTTTCAGTAATGTCTTTTTGGTGGATGTGGGCTATGAATACTCCACCAAACTTATGCAAATGCAAGAGAATTCAATTAATTGTAACCAAACTCTTGTGAATTTACTACTCAATCTTTTGGTCTTCTTTATGTATTATTGATTATTTAGTATAAGTAATAAACTCCTTTGTAAGTTGGTTGAGAATTAGCCTAGATTTTAAAACTCTTATAAGAGGTTGAAGTGTGAGCTTATCCAAAGCACTTATGAGAGGTTTTTATGTGAGCCTAAAAACATAAGGTGTAAGGGTTTTGCATGAGCCATAAAACAAAAGTTGAATAAGTTGGGTGTGAGCTTGAAAACACTAGTTTGGTTGAGTGAAATACCCAATTATGAAGAATTAGAGGGGTGGACATAGGGTTTGTTAACACCTGAACCATTATAAACTGTGTGTTAATTGTTCTCTTCTTATTCTCAACCTCCTAATCACCTTAACCTTCTTCTTAATTTTTTTAAATCATCTACCAATTCAACCCCCCCTTCTTGGTGTATTAGGCCAATAAATCACATACACGTGAAATAGAACACAACTGTATCATAAAATCATCATATATACACATTAAAATCCAATTATAGTTTTTACTTACCTTTGATGCAACTAACCTTTATGGTAAGTTTGAACACCTCTCTTGGGCTTCATCATTGTGTTGAGATCCTAAAATTTGATACATACTTGATTTTAAATATGTCAAAATGAGTTTACATGTTTGATATGCAACTATGCTCATGTTCCATGCATGTGGTACTTAAATTTATTTTCCTTGTATGATAGCCTAACTTTGTTATGTTATAACTATAATAAATATTACTATATTTATCTAAATGACTTGATTCTTTTTCTACACAAACTAGACACGTAATAACACCACATATTCAAAGATTAGGTCAATATAATGTGTACAAAAAATATGTTGAATTTATGAATTTTGGCCTATTTTAACATGACCTTAGTCTAATCAAGTGTTGCAATGTTATCCATATGTTCAATTGTACAAATCCAATTGCAAAAAAGATTTTCAAGAAGTTATGAAATATAGAAATGAATATTTTCAATGTTTTACACATTGTTTAGTACAATCTATAAGGTCATCAAAATAAATAATTAATCCTAGGGTGAGCATATTCAAACATATCGAGAATCAGTCATGATAAAGGAGCAATATCTCCTCAGTCACAATATACTTGGAAAAAATAATTTATTGGAATCTATATGAGACATAGATCTATAACTTTCAAGTTTGGAATTTCAACAAATTCCCATTCTATAGCCATTAAATTCTTGAAAAATAGAACTAAGAGATTGAACAAATTTTATGAAGTTTAGAGTTAGTCACAATCAAAGAGCATTATCTCTATCCACACAAAAAATTAAGCCAAACTATTTTATAGGAATTTATAGGAGATATAACCTTAAAAATTCCATATTTTGCACTGTCTAAATTAGTACATAAGGCCATCAAAATAAATGAAAACAATCAGATTAAAGAGATTTTGGTAGGTTGTGAACCAGTCCTAATGAAGGATATTTCTTCACACACATACCAATACATGCATAATTATTTTACATACATTTATATGAGACATAAGACTACAAGTTTTATGTTTTACACTTTCCCTAATTCATCTTCTAGGGTTATCAAATAGTGGTTGCAACAAGCTACTATAACGGCAAAACCAACACAATCAGCTTTATTTTTGTTAAGCTTCAAAATCCATACATGAGCTCTACCTAAAATTATTCCATAATTCTTACTAATCATGCATGTTTAACATGTTATGATGGAGGAATTTCATATGGCAAAATGATAAATTAACTTACCTCTTTTGCTAAAACTAGAAAAGCTTAGGGTTTCCTGCTAGTTAGCTTAGTTCTTCTTCTTCTTCTTCTTCTTCTTCTTCTTCTTCTCCTTCCTTTCTTTCTTCCTTAGCTCTCTCTCTTTTTTTTATGGCCTTTACATTTTTCCTCTCTAATATGTTCATAAAGGTTGAAAAATTCAATTTGTATACTTATTCTAATAAGACAAAATTATAATGGCTTACTACCATTGGTTGGAAGTTCATTTTTCCTTCTTTAGTCCCTCTTCTTCACTCCTTCATCACTTCCATCCATCTACTAATCCATACATGCTCTTTGTACTTTTGAACATGCTCTAAAACACCATTATTTATGATATTATAACATACATACAATATGTGATAATTTGCCATGCAACTATGCAAACATCACATATTTGTTTAAGTGTCCTAAATGCAATAGTGTAAATGTCATCGTCGTGCTTATCAAATTCATATATAAATGATCATTTATCCAATGCATATGATTTTATAGGATTATAAATCTTTTATGCAATGAATATGTTTATGTGAAAATGCTAGTGAATAAGGATAGCGATATTGCATTTCTTCCCCTTTTATAAAGAATTTTATCCTCAAAATTCAATACCTATAAAAAAATATAGATATTGTCATTTCATGTTCTATTTACTTTCCCATGTAGCCTCTTCTTGTGAGTGATTTCTTAATAACACCTTAACCAAGGGGATTTCTCAATTTTGTAATTGTTTTGTCTTATTACCAATGACCTTTACTAGTTCTTTAACATAACTTACATCATTTGCAATTGTTATTACTAGATCTCTAATTATCTGTGTTGGATCTTATCAATACTTCATAAGCATACTCACATAAAATTCATAATTAATTTGAGCCATCTCTAGTGGTGGTGCTAACCTGTAAGCCAATAGACCAATTCTTTTGAGGATCTCATATGGCCCTACGTATCAAGGACTTAGTTTCCCCTTCTTGCCAAGTCGAATTATTCCTCCCTTTGGTGAAAATTAAACGAACACTGTGTCTCCCACCTCATATTTCATTTATCTTTTGTGTTTGTCTGCATAGCTCTTTTACCTGTCTTGTGCTGCTTTAAGTTTGCTCTTGATTACCTTTACCTTGTCCACAGTGTCTTACACTAGTTTTAGCCCTTCTAAATCATGCATCCATTCTTCATCGCAATAGATAGAACTTCGACATTTTCTTCCATATAGTGCATCATATGGTGCCATTTGTATGCTGCTATGATTATGATTATTCTAAGCAAATTCAATCAAGGCAATATATTCATCCCATGCACCCCTAAATTCGATTGCACAAGCTCGAAGCATGTCTTCAAGTGTATGAATTGTCCTTTTTGATTGTCTATCTGTTTGAGGATGAAAAGCAGTACTGAAACTCAACTTGGTACCTAAATCTTATTACAAACTAACCCAAAATCGAGATGTAATATGTGGATCTCTATCTGATACAATAGACACTAGAATCCCATGTAATTTGACAATTTCATCCATATATTTCTTGGCTAAGTGCTTAAGCAAACTACCCCATCGAATAACCAAAAAGTGAGCTGACTTAGTTAGTTGATCAATGATCACCCATATAACATCATTCTTCATCAAAGTTCTCTGTAACCTATATATAAAGTTTTATAGTTATTCTTTCCCATTTCCATACTGGAATTGTCAATGGTTTCAATTTTCCAGTTGGTACATAATGTTTTGTTTTAATTTGTTGGCAAGTCAAACATGTTGAAACATAGGTTGCTACATCCTTTTTCATTTTAGGCCACTAAAAATAAGATTGCAGGGTATTATACATTTTCATCATTCCTAGTTGCATGGCATATGGAGCATTATGTGCTTCTACTAGGATTTCTCTTTGTAAGTTATCAACATTAGGCATACAAATACGAAATCCCAATGTCAAGGAATCATTTCAAATATCAAAATCAACATGTCTCCCTTGTTTTATCATTTCAATCATTCTCTGTAACTTTAGATCCTTGCCATGTGCATCTTTAATTCAATCATGCAACTTTAGTCTCACTTGAAAAGTAGCAATCAATACTTTATTCTTTTGTATGTTTAGTTCCACATTCATAGCTCATAACTGAACTAAATAAGACAATGAAAATACCTATAAATGAGTTACACTGCTTTTTGAATTCCTACTCAAAGCATCAATAACCATATTTGCCTTCCTTAGGTGATATTCAATGGTGCATTCATAATCTTTTAGCAGTTCTAACCACCACCTCTATCTCATGTTTAATTCTTTTTGGCTCATCAAATACTTTAAGCTCTTGTGATATGTAAATATCTAAAAAGTTTCTCCATATAAATAATGCCTTTATATTTTCAAAGCAAACACAATGGCAGTAAGTTCAAGGTCACATACTGGGTAAGTTAATTCATAAGGCTTTAGTTGTCTAGATGCATATGCAATCACCTTGCCATGTTACATTAAAATACATCCCAAACCTTAATGAAAGGCATCACTATAAACTACAAATCCTGTATTACTATAGAAATTGACAACACTGGAGCATATGTCGATCTATTTTTTTAATTCATCAAAACTCTCTTTACATGCTTCAGAGCATTGAAATGATATTTTTTCAAAGTAACTTAGTCAAAGGAGTAGCTATAAGTGAAAAGCCTTCAATAAATCAAAGATAATACCCAGTTAGTCCTAGGAAACTTTGGACTTCTATAACACTCTTTAGGGTTTCCCATTTTATTATTACTTCAATGTTGTTTGGATCCACCTCTATGCCCTTTTAAGAAACTAATGTCCTAAAAATGCCATATGATAAATCCAAAACTTACACTTGCTTAATTTAGCAAATAACTATTTTCTCTCAAAATTTGCAACATAATCCTTAAATGTTGTTCATGCTCCTCTTTGCTCCTTAAATACACTAGTATGCCATCAATGAATATAATCACAAATTTGTCTAAGTAAGGTTGAAACATTTTGTTCATAAGAGCCATAAACACAATTGGTGCATTAGTTAAACCAAATGCATCACCAAAAATTCATAATGCCTATACCATGTTTGAAAAGTAGTCTTCGATACATCTATGCTTGAAATTTTGAGCTAATAATAACTTGATTTCAAGTCAATTTTAGAATACACTTGTGCCTCTTGTAACTGGTTAAAGAGATCATTTGTCCTTAGTAAAGGATATTTGTTTTTCATAGTAGCTCGATTCAGCTGCTTATGATTAATACACAACCTTATTGTCTCATCTTTCTTTTTAACGAATATCACTGTAACACCCCAATATGACACACTAACTTTGATGAATCTCTTTTCAAGTAGTTTCTATAATTGGATCATCAATTCTTTCAATTCAGCTAGAGCCATCCTATAAAGTGGAATGGATATTGTGTTGTTCCTGGGACTAACTCAATTTTAAATTCTATCTCCCTGTCATGTTGCAAATGGGGTAAGTTTGCTAGAAATATATCTAAAAACTCATTTACCACTAGAACATTCTTAAGTAACTAATTTGTGAACCTTGTGTCTACCATATGTACCGAATAAGCCTCACAACCACCTTTAATCATGCGAAAAACCATAATAGCATAAACTAAACATGCATACATAATTTGCCTTTCCCTTGAAACACAACCCTTGTTTGATTTGGAGCTAACTTCCTTAGTAAAACAATTAACAATTGCATGATATTTGGATAACCAGTCCATACCCAATATCACATCAAATTCACAGAGTGGCTTCAGTACTAGATCAACATTCAACTCAATGTCATCAATGCAAATCACACAATCATGGCATACCTTATCCACAATTATCACATCTCTCAAAGGATTACTGACACATCGGTTAAAACCTAAAAGTTGATGCTTACTACACAATTAGAATGCCATGTTCAATAAAATGAATGAATGTGTGGAGCCAAGATCAATTAAAACATCAACTTCTAAATCATGGAGAAAAATTTTACCATTGATAACTTTTGGAGCAATGGCTTACTTAGTCATGACAAATAATTTGGCTTGCATTGAGGTTTATAACTCAAACCTTTTAATTAGCTCATAGCTTAGACAATTATGGCTATTCTACCTCTGCCTCTGCCCTTAACAAATGATACCCCAACTCCGCTTGCTTTTAAAACTTCAATTGTGGATTGTAATGTAGCTTTACCTTTGCCCTTTCAACATTATAGATCTTTCAGGACAATCTCTAAGCATATAATCAAAATACCCATAAAAGTACCACCCACTAGTCAGTTTCCTACATTTACCCATATGGTGCTTGCCACAATGTACATATGCGGGTTATTGTTGCATAGTTTGGCCTTCACCTCTGCCTGTATAAGATGAAACTCCTAATCCCCTGCCTATATATCTAGAGTAACCACCCCTAGCACTGGATTGTAATGCATATAAACTCCATATTTACCTTTATTTCTGGTAAAATCTCCCATAAACTCAATGGGCCCCTTTTTTACTCTTTACTTTGTCTTTTTTTTTTCTAATCTTTCTACTTTGATTGCAACAGTTTTTAGCTTACAACTGTGATCTTACTTTTGATCTCATATCTTAGTCCTTTTCAAAATTTTGACATTTGTCTTCATCTGTAGCCACTATGAAGGATGCATAATGAGATAATTGATTAAAATTTACCTCATACTCGGCTATAGTCATCTCCCGTTGCTTTAGATTTAGAAATTACCTTTTTTTGCCATCTTTGTACACTCCTGACAAGTAATTAATATTGAACACATGAATAAAATCATCCCATGTATGCTTTAGAGGCTGGACATCACTCTCGGAATGGTTTCCTATAATCATATGTATCCCCCTATAACAGTGACACTGCATAATCAAAATTTTCTTCTAGAATGCATTTCATCAAATTCAAAACTCTATGTGTTCTTTTAACCTTGTCTCTGCCACTACTGGATTTGTGGTACTACTAAAGTTGACTACACATTATTTTCTTAATTTTTCATACCTTCTTTCTCTTTAATTTCCTAGATCCTGCAGTGTTGGTTCACCAATTCTATATCATGGTTGCCCATGAGAGATGTGTTATGCATAAGAATGTATAGGAGATCTAACTCTATCAACATGATGATCTTTTAATGGTTGGTATGATGCTTCTATGGAATGCAAATATGCTGACTCCCTTCTCCTTGGTAAGTCATGGGTACCACTATGACTACCCTTTGCTAATGCTCTATATACATACAAGACTATGTCATACGATAATGCATAATTATGTAAAAGTCATGTCATGTTCATATGTATGTCCTTATAGAACTTATCCCTGCTTTGATACCAAAAACTGTAACAACCATTTTCATTTACTAAACATGGAATTCATGTCCAAAAATTCATATGCATAAAGTCCTAATCATCGTTCATACACAATCCAACATGTATTTAATGTACATATATGTTAACTGACATTTAAGGCTGGTGACCATAAAATGATTCCTATTTAGGTATATGGACATGACATAAGGAGAGAAAGAGAGAGAGTTGGAATTCAGCCAATAACATGTGCTCCATATGTCTATACATAAAACTTTATGCTCCAAAATACCTAAACCTTATGCTTCAGTATCTGAAAAACATAATTGTTTGATTTACCTCAACTCAATGAATAAGAACAATAATCAAATTCTTATGGCCCAACCAACAATCAAATATCATTATGATACATTATAAGTATAAAAATTGATTATGCAGGTGCAAATGCAATGGATTGATTTTGTCGTGACCTTATAAGGCTAAAATTACTCCTGAGAATTCATGTGATTCAAATGACATTTGATTTTGCTTGCTAGCATATAACAAGTGAATCATTTGATCGATAATATAGGACATATGGGTCCTTTTTTCCACGTAATTTGCAAGTGTTTGACAAGTCGATCATAATATCTTTTTAGTTCCATATGCAAGTGTTCATTCACAATGGTATGCCATCTAATCATTAAGATCATATAATTCTCACTTGAATTATATTCTCATGTAAAATGTCACAATTCAATCACATATATAGGTGATATAACACAACCAGAAAATCATCACACATATATATTAGAATCCAATTATGGCTTTTACTCACCTTTGATGCAACCAACCTTTATGGTAGGTTTGAATCTCTCTCTTGGCCTTCCCTAATGTGTTGAGATCCTAAAATTTGATACATACATGATTATATATATGTCAAAATCAATTTACATGCTTGATATGCAACTATGCTTATGTTCCATGCATGTGGGTTAAGTACTTAAGCTTACTTTTCTTGTATGGTAACCTAATCTTGCTATGTTATAACTATAGTAACTTTTGTTGTATTTATCCAAATGACTTAATTCTTTTTTCTACATAAACTAGACACGTACTGAGGCTACATATTCAAAGATAAGGTAAGTATAAAGACCATATGGTGAATTTATGAGTTATGCCCTCTTTTAACATTACCTCAGTCTAATTAGGTGTTACAATATTAGTCGTATCTTCAATTGTACAAATTCAATTGTAAAACTAATTTTCAAGAAGTTATAAAACCCATAAATGAACATTTTTCATGTTTTACACATTGTTCAATTCAGTCTATAAGGTCATCAAAATAAATAATCATGCTCAGGGTGAGCAGGTTCCAACGTCTTAATAATTTGTCATGATAAAGGAACAATACCTCCTCCCTCATAATAAACTTGGCAAAACTGATTTACTGGAATTTATATGAGACATAGTCTATACAACATTAAAGTTTAGCACATCAATAAATTTTTCATTCTATGGCCATCAAGTTCTTGAACAATATAACTAAGAGATTGAATAGATTTCATCAAGTTTAGATTTAGTCACAATCAAAGAGAAATATCTCTTTCCATAAAATAAATTAAGCAAAAATGTTTTACAAGAATTTAGAGGGGATATAACTCTACAAATTTCATATATTTGAACTTTGTGTAAATTAGCACATAAGGTCATCAAAATAAATGAAAACAGCTAGACTGAGAAGATTTCAGTAGGTTGTGAACCAGTCCTAATTAAGGAGCCATAGTTCTTCACACACACTAAATTTTGCATGAATTTAGATGAGACATTAACCTACAAGTTTTATGTTTGACATTTTCCCTAATTACTCTTTTAGGGTTATGAGATCGTTGGTGCAACAAGCTACCCTTACAACAAAATCAACACAAATAGCTTTATTTTTCTTAAACTTCAACCTCCATACATGAGCTCTACCTCAAATTACTCCATAATTCTTACTAATCATGCATGTTTAACATATTATAGGAGAGGAATTGCATGTAGGAAGAAGATAAATTAACTAAGAATTTAATGTGGAAAGAAGATAAATTAAATTACCTTTTTTTCCAAAACTATAAAAACTTAGGGTTTCCTTCTATCTAGCTTAGTTTTTCTTCCTATTCTTCTCCTTCTTTTCTTGCTTCCTTAACTCTCTTTTTCTTTTACTGCCCCTCGTATTTGGCCTCTCTAATTTGCTCCTTTAAAAGTTTAATATGTATATGTATTCTAATAAGACAAAATCATGGTGGCTTATTACCATTGGTTGGAAGTTCACTTTTCCTTTTTCAGTCCCTCTTCTTTACTCCTTCATTATCTCCATCCATCTACTAATCCCTAAATGCTCCTTATACTTTTAATTAGACTCTAAAATGCCATTATTTATGATATTATAATATACACACAACATGTGATAATTTGATTTGCCATATAATTATGGAAACATCACAACTTTGTTCAAGTGCCCTAAATGCAATGGTGCAAGTGTCATCGCTGTGTTGATCAAATTCACATATAAAATATCATTTATCCAATGCATATGTTAATGTCAGATTGTAAATCATTTATTCAATGAATTCATGTGGGAATGTAAATAAATAAGGATAGGGATGTTACAATATATGTGTAAAATTCATGGCAGACTTAACCATTTAATGGTGATGGAACTATATAATTTGACTTCACTTTGCTATGGATACCTCAAATTTTGTTGTTGTGCCCGAATGACTAGAATCTTACTTACGACTCCTACCTTTTATTGATCATTAGGGTATCAAGAGGATGAAGGTCATACATTGGTAATAACCCCTACTCATGGCGCACGATTTGGATCAATAAGGGATCCTTGAGCCCTCATGTAAAATAAAATCCTTTTTTACAAATTAGTGGTCAATAGAGGATAAAGGGGGACAATGCATTAGTACCATCCCTAGGTTAAATGTGGAGTCTCCAACTAACTTTGGTCAGGATAAAAATTCAGGTAAGGATAAATTATAAGCCTATCTAAGCTAATTAGAAGGCCCAATCCATTTTTACCCCATATGAGATTTGGTTCGAGAGTTGGATATGACATGGGGACGAGGTTAGGCACTCCCAAGTTGCCTGGATAGAAGGATCCAACCTTTGGGCAATGAATGGTTTATTTTTATACTTTGCCTTCATTAATTAATTCCCCATTTATCCACCTAAGCACATCTATCTAAATAAGCCATTAACCATAACAATTAAGTATATAATGCATGATATGCATGAGGCATGAACGCAATAAAAATAATATATATAAAGTAGGGATAGGGAATACACATTCAAATGGTGGGATTATCATGCAAAGAACTTTAATAGATAAAAATACTAAATTAATTAGCTTTCCTAACCTACAAAAATGAACACAAATTAGTCTATAAAACATAAGTCAAAAAGAAAAAAACAACTCCTAAATCTACTCAAAATGACAAGAACGAAAAGGGAACAATACTACCTCAACCTCGTCCTTTAAAGTCCTATTCCATTAATCCATAATATCTAACGTCACTAGCCAAGTTATGGATAAATTAAGAGGCCTAATATACTATTCATATACATCATTAAACACATAAAACACAATATGAAATATACCACACGATAATAGCATGCAAAGGCATTAATGAAGAAGGCATAACATAATAAACATGCAAATAAAGACTAAGGAACATGTAAGTGCCAAAATAAAGGTCATAGGATGATATAATCCTCTTCCAATATGCCTTAGTCATCTTTCAATATTTCCAAGAATAATGGTGGTTACATTTGAATCCTTTGAAAAGGCTAGTATGCTACTAAAATGAGAGAATGACCAAAACACCAAACAAATGTTTAAAACTCTTTAGAATAGAATACTAAGCACTCAAATTAGGGTCCTTGGATAGTGAATCCACTCTCAAATGCGTATATGGCTAGTGGTATGATAAGGAAAATAATAAGGAAAGAGGTAGCCATACAATAAGGCTAACCCATGTTGTAGCATATTAGCGGTAAAAAGAATGATAAATCCCACAAATAAATATCACAAATCCCATTTGAAAAATTATAGATCGAGGAGTCCTTAGTTCTATTGAACCTCTCCCTATCATCTTCTCATGGTCAAGCACATGGAGAAAATAAAGCATAAGGGAGAAAACATATGTGAGCCAAAACATGTATTTTGATGATCATAGCCTCCAAAATGTGGAACGAGGATCGTAGGTCTTTATAACCTACCCCATTACTATTGTATGTAACATCTCTATCCCTATTCATTGGCATTATCACATGAATATATTCATTGCACAAATGATATAAAATCTCACATGAACATAGGC
>CATIWR010090351.1:0-29514 GCA_949677035.1 Omphalea diandra | reverse complement strand
TGTCTCTGATGGTTTTTTGAGTACCAGGACTCTTCATCATGAAGTAGATTTATAGGTGGATGCCTTGTTTAGTTTTCTTTTCTTTTACATAATTTATCTTCTTTCATGACTTCTTTTACATGCTATAGGAGTGTCCTTTGAATTGGCACTACACTGAAAATCATAATAGGGACATAATTAGGATTATTAATTATCTATTGAATTAGCATTAGACGTCTATTGAAATATATTGAAAGGGTCATGATTGCTTGCCAGTTGTTAGCTAATTTGATAAATGTGGCACCTATTGGAATATACAATATCTTATACCCTAATCAACACAAATTAATATTATTAAATCAGTTTTGTATTCCGGCCAAATGAATATAATTATCTCACCAATTATCTACCCCTATAATTATAAAATAAATACAATGTACTAGTCCAACTTGATTTTATTAAAAATTTTTATCATGAGCTCCATTTGTTTCATAAAAATTAATTTACTTAAAAAATATTTTCAAAAATATTTTTAAGAAAAATAATTTTTAATATTCAAACATATTAAATGTTTTAAAGAGAAAGTCAATAGCTTAATTTTTTTTTTTATCAAAAAAATATTTTTTATTAACTTTTGTGAGTGCGCTAAGGATGAAAAATATTTGTACATAAGAATTTTTAACAGGTTTGATTTTGATTGTTATGTAGAATTTTTCTAATTCATAACAATTTTATTGTTTGAATTTCTTTTTCATTATATTTTTGTAATAGATCTATGTGAATTATTAATAAGTTTAATTTTGAATATGATGCAAGATTTTCTTAATTCGTATGATTTTTATTGTTTGAGTTCTTTTGTTATATTTGTATGATTATTATAATTGAATTATTAATAAGTTTATCATAAAAGATTTTTCTAATCCATAATATTCTAATTGTTTTGAATATATTTTTAATTATTTTTTTGTGATTTGAATTTTATAAAGAAAAATAATAAAACAATGCAAAGTGCGAATTAATAACTAATTAATAACAAAAAATGAGTTTTTTTTAATTCAACAATATTAGAGCTGTATCTAAAATTGAAAAGTTCTAATTTTAAAGTCTAATAATAAGAATTTAAATACATTTTTTATGGGAAAAAACTTATAAAAATAGATTAATCATATAGGTTTGATACATTCAAAGAGATTAAGAAATTAATATTAGCAGACACATCTTCAATCCACACTGATTCATCTACTACATCTTTAAATATAGAACCTATGAGATCAATATTGATGCACTATAATTCTAAGTTAAGAATTGATCTTTGGGAGTAATAAAATTTCTTCACTCATAAATTGTCAGATATTTATATAAAAAAATATCTCCATAATTTAGAATGTTAATATAAAATTGATTTTCAATAACTACTAACAATATATTGACTTAACTCTAAAATCATAATATTATATTTACCATGAATTTTTCAATGATCATGCATCTTTATTAATTGTAGAAATCTTGATTATATATGGTACGATAATACTAAGAATTGAGAGATAAATCATCAATAGCATATTTATTGTCATTAAATCAGTTAATCTTAAATTATAAAATGCTTACAAAAAAAGTGAACAAAAACTCTAAAAAAAAGACAAAAACAAAACAAAACTCTCCTTTTGTAGTTTTTTGTTATTCATCTGTCTAACGATGTGCTATTCACCCTTTTGTTAACATCAACAATTTAAAGTAAAATCATAAAAATATAATTAGTTAAAATAAAATTTAAAATATTAAATTAATTAAAATTAAAAGTAAGATATGAAAGTGAAAATCACAAAATAATTGAAGAGACAAGTTATGCATTTGACATACCAATTTGCTAAAAGAAATTTATCATTTGTTTAAGAGGCTAAGGTAAACTGATTGTTTAATGGCATTTGATTTAGTGGTAAAATTAGCTTTGGGTTCAAGAGGTCAGTGCTCCCCAATTCATGCTGTTTAGAAATAGCAATTGGCCAATAACTATCATTCATTTTCTACACCACTCTCGTGACGAGGAAAATTTTTCCATTATTTTTGCTTCCGTGAGGATTCTTTAGCTCATAAGAATCTCTCACAAGGCAAATTTTTTTATTTTTTTATTAGTTTAAAATCATTTTTTTAGAAAATATAATTTATTAAATTACAAAATAAAAATATTTTATACTATAAACTAATAAATATACAAAAATATACAATGATACACATAATATATATATATATATATATATATATATATATATATATATTTAATAAATATAAAAATTTATGAAAATACCTTAAACTTTTTTGTTCTATAGAGGGACCCACAAGCTGAGATATAATCCCACTCCCACCTCATGAGAGAGAGTGAGGATTCTCTTATAGAAGAATCTCCGCTCTATTGTCAACTTTAATGCTGTTTATTAAAATTGTAAACAAGCTTTCTCATCTAAACTTGAGTTTTTTTTTTTTTTTTTTCTCATTTATTTTTTCCAAGCTAATGTAGAGGTTTAGATGTTACACTCAAATCTTCTCATACTTTTCATATAAATTTGGCCAATTGATCCTTCATTACATGCTCCCCTTGTTTTTCCGACTTGGTAGGCCCAGCGGTTCAAAGTTGATTACCTTTCATGCTAATAGAGTTGAATATTTTTTATGAAAATCTTACTTGAATTTTTTTAAAAAAAATTCAAATCTGATTCGAATTCAAAAAAAAATCAAATTGACTTGAATTCAAAATTTTGTAAAATAAATCTAATTTAATTTTATGTAAATTATTATAGTATTTAATTTTAAAAATAAAATAATATTTAAAATTAAAATTATGAGTAATCTAGTCTAATATAAAGTCAAAAAATGATTAAAAATCATTTTTATTTCTTCATATAACGGGTGATTTGAACCTTTCCATAAATTGAAATAATTCAACATAAATCTTCTAATAAAAAAAATTCAAATAAGCTCAATAAAAAATAATATAAATTTAAAATAATTTGATTTGATTAGAACTGATCCAACCCTTTCATCAATTCTAAATGACATCAATTTGAGTTACATTCTAATGTGTAAAACGTTACATGCTGTATGTATGCAACGACAAATATATATATATATATATATACATATATTTCTTTCATTGAAAAACTAAAAATAAACTAATTATTAAATTTTAGATTGTGGTGTAAATTTTGGTTTGCACACTTGATTGAACATATCAGAGATTTTAAATGAGTTCGAATAAAGCATAAGACTCCGTTTGTTTCAACAAATTTTTATTTTTATTTTTTTACTTTTTCATAATCAAAAATTTTAAAAATAAATCAATATAAAGTATGAAACAAAACTATCCTTAAAGTAAATGACCACGAAATGAATATTCTTTGGCTTATCAATATCATATTGCCGCTTATTCAAAAATCTGTTATGGTAAACTGTTTTCATCTTATGACAATATATTTGCACTTCGAGAAAAAAATAGATGCATCAAGGTCATTACTTATATTAGGCTAAAGAGCATCCCTCCGGCGCTGTCTTTGCATTAAGAATTTTGGAAAGAGAGCAAAAAGACCCTGCCTTCATTCGGAATTAATTAGCCATTATATACTTGGCAAATTAGAATATAATTCATATAGTTCTCAAATAACTGCCAGCAAAAAGGATATTTAGTCTAGTGGTATGATTCTCGCTTTAGGTATGAAATAACCCTTTTGACTAAATTGAATAAATTCAAAAACTGAAAAATAAATAAATAAATCAAGTGCTTACTCAGTATAAAATGTTTCATTCGTTCCAGTCCTTGAGAAGGGAAAATAATATAAATCGTAAGATGTTCATTAAATATCAGAGAAGAGATGTCAATTAGACACTTAGTCTATTGTTATGATTCTTGCTTAGGGTGAGAGAGATCCCAAGTTCAATTCTCGAAATGCCCCATTCCCTTTTTTTTTTTTTTTTCCTTTTCTGATTAGATTCTTCACCAATGCATTGGTAAATAAAATATCAACATGGCCTCCAGAGTGAGATTAGCTAAGATCAAACCTGTATCTAGCTCCGTTCTTCATGATCCTTGCAGACCCTGTATCTAGCTCCATTCTTCATGATCCTTGCAGGCGAACAAAATAATTCTTCACCAATGCACTGGCAAATAAAATATCAACATGGCCTCCAGAGTGAGATTAGCTAAGATCATACCAGTATCTAGCTCCATTCTTCGTAATCCTTGCAGGCGAACAAAATAAATCAAAGCTGCTGTGCAAAAAAAAGAAGTAGAAACATATAACAATGCTCCGTATGTGCATTTTAGTTAATTGCTCTCCATAACAAAGCTTCTGATTCTGTTAAGGCATTTTGTTATCAGTTCAACAAATTCGGCAGTCGTGTCATCTCTGCGCCACATAGAAAAACATTAGGCTGTGCTGCCATGATCCTAATATCAGAACAACTAACAGACAGCATACTTATCAAGAAACACAACTGATACAAAATGGACTCTGCTCCCTTCACCTAAACTGAAAAAATGCTGAATCCAGTAGGGCAGGCAAACATCTCATCACCATTCTGCTCTGACTGGACCTTAGTCATGTATTACTAACATTTCAATAAGAGGATCTCAACTTAAAATGTGAGGATA
Organism: Omphalea diandra; assembly: GCA_949677035.1. Taxonomy (NCBI): domain Eukaryota; kingdom Viridiplantae; phylum Streptophyta; class Magnoliopsida; order Malpighiales; family Euphorbiaceae; genus Omphalea; species Omphalea diandra. The sequence goes on along the minus strand of CATIWR010090351.1, from coordinate 24,893 downwards.
CTCACTTTTGGTTGATATGCACCATGATTCAATTATTTGAGAAACCCACCTCACATCAGAACACAATTTTTAGAACGGATATCTACAGAAAATGATGTCAAAAGCAAACAAGTGAATTATAACGGTACATGGCCATCCTACTAAGAACAGTCAATAGAAGCTGACTTTCTAGCATGTAGCTAAGTCTAGTGTCCTTTGGCCACAGTAATACAAACAAAAGAACAAGAATCAAAGGCCCAAACTAGGAATCAGATCACTCAAGGAAATAGAAATTACAAACACTGTAATTAATGAAGTAAATAGATAAAAATATAGAGCTATGCAGTTAACTCTTGTTATTGATTTTTCTTTAGATGTCTATAATATAATAGTAGACATCTAAAGAAAAACCCAAATACACTTTTGAATTCTTAAATCCCATTATATTAATTAAGGATGGCTGGAAAAGCCTGACAACAGAAAATACTTTACCTTATGTACTTTAGAATTCATAAGAGCATTAGAATGCTATAAATTACAATTAAAACAAAACAAAGAAAATATTGTCAAAAGGGCATTTAGTCTAGTGGTATGATTCTCGCTTTGGGTGCGAGAGGTCCCGAGTTCGATTCTCGGAATGCCCCACTTTGTTTTTTATTTTCTATGTATATTTCCTCAAGTCAACTGCATAATTGAAAGTCTCAAGTTCTTCCTGTTTAAAGAATTAAAGAATCTGGCCTGGTAATTTTGGCAGAAGTCATCTGCAAAACAAGTTGTGCCTAAAGCCCCCTTTTTTATTGTCTATTTGAAGAATTCAATGACCATAATTCAGACTAATCATATGGTATATTGATGTATCAATACATTGTCCTTGAAAAATTCCTATTTAAACAAGAAATAATTCAGAAATTTTTTATTAAAATGAGAAATTATTCAAAAATAAAATTTGGATGACTTTTATTAGTTCAAATACATTATTGACGTTTTCAAAATTTTATTTTGTTTGAAAGACCACGTATTTATTAAAATAAAAAAAATTAAAAAAATAAACAATAAAAAAGAAAAAAAATAGAATGTAGTATTTATTTAAACTTGTAAAGGTCACGTACGCTTTGTTTTGTACATTATTTCTTATTGTAAAAAGAATTTCTGAATTATTTTTACTTTAATAAGGATTTTGCAAGAACAAGGCACCAGTACATCAACGTACCATAGTGTAACCCATAAATAGTTTTTGGTTTCTGACAGTGCGGTTAAAATAGTTTAGCAATGTGATGTGGCCTAAAGTCAACTAAAGGACAATATGACACTTATTATATATTATATTTTCTAACAAGATTAACTGCCAAGTAAATAAGTCAGTGATTTTGAAGTCTAGGTGAACTATTTAGAAACAAAAGCATTACCCAGCGATCAATGAAAAGCAAGCTGCTCCAAGCTCAACACTGCCAAATGGTTGTGGAAGTTCATTTCAAGGGTAAGTTTGATCACTCAATCAACAATCCAGTTGAAGATAACCAAAGGGAGTAAAATTGGAAAAACTAACTGCAGACCACTGTTCTTTATCATGACAAATTACATAAATTAATAAGGAAACCTTGAAAAATTCATGTCATCAGAAATTTATTATTTATAGCATTATTTATCACTCTTTCCTTGCGACTTCTAATGACAACACAAACACAGAGAGTAACATCTAGTCAGACTGCAGCAAGTGAGATGAAAGTAAGCAAAAGAAACAAGTAAATCAGCTAAACATTAAGAAAGATAATTTTTGAACCTAGTGGTGCAAGCTAGAAAAGGAACCATAAAGGACCAGTTTAGGAGTATGCCGTTTCATAGTTAAACAAAAGCTTCATTTATCAAAATACTAAAACTCACCTTTCCTAAGCACATTTTTCACCAGTTCCTTGATAGGAAAAGTACTAGATTTCATTTTATGCATAAGTAAGCTAGCATTAAAATTAGTTAACTAATTGGTAGCTCTATAATATAGTATTCAGCATCAATTAAAAGTTATCAGTGAACCACCCAACAATTGCCCCACAATAAAAAGCAATTTCTCATGCCTCTTAAGTCTAGAAACGTATAGATCTTTCAGAAAAAAAAAAATCAGAATAAGTTGACTTAAAAGTCACTGATCATGAAATCCTACAGTTTTACATTAAATTTAATAAATTCAAACATAAAATGTTCATAAATTATTGGTGAAAAAAAAGCATTATCAGTTGGGCATTTAGTCTAGTGGTATGATTCTCGCTTAGGGTGCGAGAGGTCCCGAGTTCAATTCTCGGAATGCCCCATTTCCTTTTTTTTATGTGCTGATTAGATTCTTCACCAATGCATTGACAAATAAAATATGAACATCACATCCACAGTGAGACTAGCTATGATCATACCTGTATCTTGCTCCATTCTTCATGAAAAGTACCCTTGCAGGCAAACAAAATAAATCCACGCCGCTGAACAAAAATGAGGAATAGAAACGTATATCAATACTCTGTGCAGTCGTATCATCTCTGCTCCACATAAAAAACATTAGGCTGTGCTGCTATGATCCTAATACCAGAACATCTAACAGACAGCATACTTATCAAGAAACACAAATGATACAAAATGGGCTCTGCTCTCTCAACCTAAACTGAATAAATTCTGAATCCAGTAGGGGAGGCAAACATCCTTTCACCATTCTGCTTTGACTGGACCCTAGTCATGTGTTACTAACATTTCAATAAGAGGGTCTCAACTTAAAATGTGAGGATACTGACTTTTGGCTGATATGCACCATGATTCAAGATTATTTGAGAAACCCATCTCACATCAGAATGCAACTTTTAGAACCGATATCTACAGAAAACGATGTCAACGCAAACAATCCTACTGAGAACAGTCAATAGAAGCTGACATCTAGCATGTAGCTAAGTCTAAAGTCTAGTGTCCTTGGGCCACAGCAATACAAAGAAAAGAACAAGAATCAAAATCAGATCACCCAAGGGAATAGAAATTACAAATATTCTGTAATTAATGAGTAAATAAATAACAAAATCGAGCCATGCATTTAATTCCTGTTATTGAGTTTTCTTTAGATGTCTACATTATTATAGTAGACATCTAAAGAAAACCCAAATACACTTTTGAATTCTTTCAGCCCATTATATTAATTAAGGACTGCTGGAAGAGCCTAACGGAAAATTCTTAATCTAATGTACTTTAGAATTCATAAGAGCATTTGAAAGCTATCGATTACAATTAAATCAAAACAAAGAATATATTAACAAAAGGGCATTTAGTCTAGTGGTATGATTCTCGCTTTGGGTGCGAGAGGTCCCGAGTTCGATTCTCGGAATGCCCCACTTTGTTTTTTATTTTCTCTGTCTATTTCCTCAAGTCAACTGCATAATTGAAGGTCTCAAGTTGTCTCTTCCTGTTTAAAGAATTAAAGAATCTGACCTGGTGATACTGGCAGAAGTCATCTGCAAAACAAGTTGTCCCTACAGCCCCCCTACTCTTCCTTCCCCCTTTTTTATTGTCTGTTTGACGAATTCAATGACCCATATTCAATATAGTTTTTGGTTTCTGACAGTGCAGTTAAAACAGTTTGGCCATGTCATGTGGCCTAAAGTCATCTACAGGACAAATGAAACTTCCATTGCTTATTGTATCTTATATTTTCTAATAAGATTCTAACTACCAAGTAAATAAGTCAGTGATTTTGAAGTCTAGGGGAACTATTTAGAAACAAAAGCATTACTCCAGCAATCAATGAAAAGCAAGCTGCTCCAAGCTCAACCCTGCCAAATGGCTGTGGAAGTTCATTGCAAGGGTGAGTTTGATCATTCAAACAACAAACCAATTGAAGATAGCCAGAGGGAGTAAAATCATAAAAACTCACTGTAGACCACTATTCTTTATCATGACAATTACATTAATTAATACAGGAAACCTCGAAAAAGACAAGTCATCAGAAATTTATTATTTATAGCATCATTTCACTTTTTCCTTGCAACCTCTAATGACAACACAAACACAGAGAATAACATCTAGTCGGACTACAGCAAGTGACATAAGTAAACAAATGCAGTCCTCCCCTCCACCCCGAAAAAAAAGTCAGCAACAAGTAAATCAGCTAAGCATTAAGAAAAAAAAAAATTTTGAAGCTAGTGGCGCAAGCTAGAAAATGAACCATAAAGGACCAGTTTAGGAGAACACCATTTCATTGTTAACCAAAACCCTCATTTATCAAAATACTTAAGCTCGCCTTTCCTAAGCACATTTTTCACCAATAACTTGAAAAGAAAAAGTAACAGATTTCATTTTATGCATATGTAAGCTAGCATTGAAATTAGTTAACTAATTGGTAGGTCTATAATATAGTATTCAGTATCAATTAAAAGTTAACCGTGAACCACCCGATAATTGCCCCACGCCAAAAAGCAATTTCTCATGCCTCTTATGTAAGTCAATGGTCACAAAATCCTACGTTAATGTCTTCTCCCAACAAACTCCCCCTCCCCCAGCCAAAAAGATAGTCTAAAACTTGCAACCATCAAATTAGGATCACATGTTGAATATCTTTCAATAATACTACCAATCCACGACAGGAAATTGTGTCCCAAGCCTTCAAACTAGTATATTACCAGCGTCAGTTCAGCACACATTGCATGGTTTTCCAATTGATGCCAATTTGGAAGCATATCAGTAGCACATGATTTTATTTTACGCAGTCAATTAGTAGAAAAATCATGCCCAAGTCAAATGACAAAACAGCAAAACTTCAGTTTACTCAGTTTTCTGGCAAGATTCCATGCCAATCAATTGCTCTAAAAATTAGCAGTAGATGATTAAATCTAGGTGGATAAAGATAACTGTAATAATGATCATTATCCTAGAGTTCAGTATCAGTACCATATGTAGAGACATGTTTTGCTCTGTCCAAAGAGATGAAAATATTTTTACAAGTTTTAGCACCAAGCCTCACATAGAAAGATACATCATGAATAACCAAGGGAAAATAACATCACCAGTTGGGCATTTGGTCTAGTGGTATAATTCTCACTTAGGGTGCGAGAGGACCCCAGTTCAATTCTCGGAATCCATTTGATTCAGAAGTTTCTACATGTTATTTTAGCTCCTCATGCTATGTTTTAGCTCAAAAACTATCATAAAAAATCAATTCTCATGTGAAAACATTAAAATTTTGCAGAATCCAGGTGTACATTGGTAAATAAAATACAAAGATGGAAGTCAGATCAGAAATAGGTAGTTTGGGATCAAACCTGTAGCTAGCTCCATTCATCAAAAAGGAAAATTTCCCCAAATCCTGCCAAATGGTATAAATTATTAAAAACAGGTTTACTGAAAAAAGTGACTAACCAAACACGGCAAGAATTAAATAGTAGAAATATATATCTAGCACGTGTGCACATATATCAGCTAGATAATATGCATAATGCATATTCATTCCAGTATATTACTTTACATATGAAAGTTTCTGCTGTTAAGGAATTTTGTCATTGTTTTCCACCAACTATGCATGGCATCTCATCTCAGTCCTATAATTAACGATCAAAACATTAGGCTGTGCTGCTATGATCCGAAAGTAAAACTAACAGACAGCATACTACTTATCAAGGAACATAATGATACAAAATGGACTACGCTCCCTTGACCTAAACTGAAAAAATGCTGAATCCAGTAGAGGCAGGCAAATCTTTTTCACTATTCTGCTTTGACTGGACATCAGACAGGTGTTAATAGTATTTCAATAAACAGGTCTCAACATAAAATGTGAGGATACTGATTTTTGGTTGATATGCACCATGATTCAAGAATATTTGAGAAACTCATCTCATATCAGTATGCAACTTTTGAACAGCTATCCAAAGAAAGTGATGCCAGAGCAAATAAGTGAACTATAGGTGTACATGGCCATCCTACTGAGAACGGTAAATAGAAGTTGACTTGTAGCATGCAGCTAAGTCTCAGTCTGGTGTCCTTTGCCCACAGTAATACAAAGAAATGAACAAGAATCAGAGGCCCAAACTAGAAATCAGATCACCCTAGGGGAATAGAAATTACAATTACACTATAATTAATGAAATAAATAAATAACAATATCGAGCCTTCTATTTAATTCTTGTTATTGGGAAAAAATGAAAAAGTAAAATTTAGAACACGAGATTACCAATGTAACTACATTATAATAGTGGAGATCTAAAGAAAACCCAAAAACACTTTTGAATTCTTGCATCCCATTCTAGAAATAAAGGACTGCTGGAAAAGCTTAACAACAGGAAATACTAAATCTAATCTACTTAAGAATTCATAAGAACATTTGAAAGCTATAAACTACAATTAAAAAGAAAAAATTGACAAAAGGGCATTTAGTCTAGTGGTATGATTCTCGCTTTGGGTGCCAGAGGTCCTGAGTTCGATTCTCAGAATGCCCCACTTCTATGTACATTTCCTCAAGTCAACCGCAGAATTGAAAGTCTCAAGTTCTCTCCTGTTTCTAGAATTAAAGAATCTGCCCTGGTGATATTGTCAGAAGTTTTCTTCAAAACAAGTAGTCTCTAGATTAAAATGAGAAATTATTCAAAAAAATAAAATTTGGATGATATTTATCAGTTCAAATACATTATTGACGTTTTTAAAATTTTTATTTGTTTGAATGATTACATCTTCAATAAAATAAGAAAAAGAACTTAAAAAATCAACAATAAAAAAGAAAAAGTGTTGTATCTATCTAACAATAAAAAAGTCATCTACCTTTTATTTCTATATTATTTGTCATTTTAAAAAGAATTTCTGCATTAATTTTTAAGTTAATAAGGATTTTACAAGAACAAGGTTTCAGTACCTCTATGCACCATAGTGTGACGCACATATTCAATATAGTTTTTGGTTTCTAACAGTACAGTTAAAATATTTTGGCCACTTGATTTGGCACAAAGTCAACTAAAGGACAATATGAAACTTTCATGGCTGATTATATATTATTATATATTATGTTTTCTGATAAGATTCTAACTGCCAAGTAAGTCAGTGACTTTGCCATCTAGGTGAACTATTTAAAAACATAACCATTATTACCCCAGCAATCAAAGAAAAGCAAGCTGCCTAAAGCTCAACACTAATAAATTTTATGGGAGCTTATTTCAAGGGTAAGTTTGATCACTCAATCAACAACCCAACTCACAACAACCAAAGGGAGTAAAATTGTAAAAACTTACTGTAGACCACTATTCTTTATCATGACAGTCACGCCACCAGAGATTTATGATTTATAGCATAATTTACCATGTGTTCCTTGCAACCTCTAATGACTATACAAACTCAAAATAGCATCTAGCAAGAGTGCAACAAATGACATGAAAGTAAGCAAATAATCACCAAAAAAAAAAAAAAAAAAAGAGCCAGCAACAAGTAAATCAGATAAACATTAAGAGAAAATTTTTAAGGCAGGTGGTGCAAGCAAGATAAGGAACCATAAAGGGCCACTTTATGAGAATACCAATTCATTGTTAAGCAGAACCTTCAATTTATCAAAAATACCTAAGCTTGCCTTTTCTAAGCACATTTTTCACCATTACCTTGAACAGAAAAAGTAACGGATTTCATTTTATGCAAACATAAGCCAGTATTAAAATTAGTTAACTAATTGGTAGCCCATAATAGAGCATTTAGTATTCAATTAAAAGTTAACAGTGAACCACCCAACCAGAGCTCCACACCAGAAAGCAATTTCTCATGCGCCCTATGTCCAGAAAAATATTGATCTTTCAGAAAGAAATTCAGAATAAGTTGACTTAAAAGTAAGTCACTGGTCACAAATTCTACCTTACTGTCTCCTCCCCACCAAATTCCCCCAACCAAAATAAAAAGAATAAGGAAACATGTATGAGAGATATTCTAAAACTTGCAAGCATCAAATTAGGGTCACACATTGAATATCTGCCAATTATACTTCCAATCCACAACAGGAAATTGTGACCCAAGCCTTCGAACTAGTTTTTGCAGTCAGTGTCAATCTCATCTCCTTTTTTCTTTCTGCACCCTCATCAGTTCAGCAGATATTCCACATGGTTAGTATCAACAAATGGGCATTTAGTCTAGTGGTATGATTCTCGTTTTGGGTGCGAGAGGTCCCTAGTTCAATTCTCGGAATGCCCCAAACCATTTCAGTTTATGCAAAGTTTACATCATTCCGAACATGGGACAAATAGGAAAACACTATTTTATGCATTTCTATAATAATTTTTTGATGTTATCACTCAGATTCACTGGTTTTCCAATTCATGCCAATGAACTTAAAAAGTAAATCAGCAGCACATGATTGACATAGTCTATGAGCAGAATAATCAAGTCTGAGTCAAATGGCAAAACTTCAGTTTACTTAGTTTTCTAACAATATTCCATGCCAATCAATTGTTTTAAAAAATACGCAGTAGATTATGACATCTAGGTGGAAGTAATGATCATCATCCTAGTGTTCAGAATGAGTGCTATATGCAGAGGAAAATTATGTTTAAAAGTTTTTGCACCCAAGCCTCACACAGAAAGATACGTTAAGAATTGCCAGGGGAAATAACACTACCAATTGAGCATTTGGTCTAGTGGTATGATTCTCACTTAGAGTCCCAGAAGTCCCAATTTCTATTATCGGAATGCCCTATTTGATTCAGAAAATAAATATTCTACATATTATTTCAGATCCTTACGCTATATTTTAGGTAAAAACCTATCATAAAATCAATTCTCACGTGGAAACATTAAGATTTTGCAGAGTCCAGGTGTCTTTTTTCTATGAAGATTCTTCAACAATGAATTGGTAAACAAAATACAAAGATGGTACTCAGATCAGGAATAGCAAGTTTAGGATAAAACCTGTAGCTAACTCCATTCATCAAGAAGGAAATTTTGCCTAAACCCTGCCAAATGGTACAAATTATTAAGAACTAACTCAGGAAATAAAAATTTCAGAGTTTTTTTGCATCCAAGCCTCACATAGAAAGATGCATTAAGAATTGCCAGGGGAAATAACATCACCAGTTGGGCATTTGGTCTAGTGGTATGATTCTTGCTTAGGATGCAAGAGGTCCCGATTGCAATTCTCAGAATGCCCATTTGATTCAGAATATAAGTATTCCACATATTATTTCAGCTCCTCATGCATATTTTAGGTAAAAAACTATCATAAAATCAATTCTCAAGTGGAAACATAAAGATTTTGAAGAATCCAGGTGTACTTTTTCTATCAAGATTCTTCAACGAAGAATTGATAAACAAAATATGAAGATGGCCCTCAAATCAGGAATAGCAAGTTTAGGGTCCAACCTGTAGCTAACTCCATTCATCAAGAAGGAAATTTTGCCTAAACCCTGCCAAATGGTATGAATTATTAAGAATGAGTTTACTAAAAAAAGTGACCAACCAAACATGGAAAAATTAAATAGTTGAAATTTATACCAATCACGTGTGCATATTGATCAGCTATATATATATATATATATATTGCTCTACATATGAAAGGTTCTACTGTAAAGGAATTTCGTTATCATTTTCCACCAAGTATCATGGCATCTCATCTGTCCTATATTTACAAATCAAAACATCCTGCCATGCAGCAACAGTGAGACTTATTAAAAATAAAAAAAAATAAAAAAACTAACTAAGTGATATAAAATCAACAATGCTTCCTCAGCTTAGCAAAAAAGCTGGTTCCAATTTTGGGCAAACAAACAAATCCTGTTTTGCCAGTCTGCTAGATTCAGACCCCAGTCATATGCTAACAATTAATTTTTTTTTATAGCAGAATTGCAACTTAAGACGTGGGTATGCTGTCTTTTGTTTCACGCACATCATGAATCAAAAATATCTGAAAAGCATCTCTCATATCATAATGTTACTTTTTAAACAGAGATATGCAGAAAGGTACTATTGTAGAAAAATAATATAAGTAAGACGTATTAAGCCACTTTCTAGTACGCTCAAGATGCATCTTGTTCTCAACATACTAGCAATGTGTGCTTCTTCATTAACAAAAAAGAAAAAGAAAACTATCATCAAAATTACAATCTCCAAATTCATCTAAGCTGGCTAGCTGAGTCTCAAACTGTTTTCCTATGTTAATAGAGGGAAATGAGCAAGATTGAAAGTCCCAGACCAGGAGTTGGACAGATCAAATAGTTACACTAAAACCAACGGAACCCATGCACAAATATATCAAGCATTCCTTTTAATTCTTTCATTGTGGAAAAAAGAAACAATATCTTGAAATGTTACTAATCATGAATAGCCCCATAACTGAACTAGATTATAATAGTAGAAATACATAGGGAAAAAATGCATTCTTGAAGTTTTGCATCTGTAAAGATGCCCAACAAACAGAAATTGATCAGTCTAATAAACTTTAAATTTAACAGAAGAAATTGCAGAAGAAAATATTAATTACAAATTAGAACAATAGAAACATTGACAAAGGGCATTTGGTCTAGTGGTATGATTCTCGCTTTGGGTGCAAGAGGTCCCAAGCTCGACTTTTGGAATGCCCCCACCTTAACATTTCAATTTACAAGGCTTTTGAGTAGATTATTCACAGCAAAAGTCAATTAGGTAAATAATATTTTATTCCCATTTAATATTATTAGCTGTTAATCAAAACTTCATAAGATTTACCAGTTTGCCAATCTATGGCAATGAATTTAATCAAGAAAATTCTCTTCCTCTTAAAGTCAAGAAAAAATTGATCCTTTAGAAAGAATTCAAAAGTTGACTATAAAATATAGCATTAATTCACAATTTCTGCATGATTGACCTTTTCTCAGGCTTACACGTGCCCCCCAAAAACAGAAGGCAGATGGTGGGAAAGATGTCCTAAAAATAGGAAGAAGAAACAAATTAACTGTCACTCATTGAGTACACCTCCCCACTAAAAACAAAAGACAGATGATAGGAAAGATGTCCTAAATATAGAAGAAGAAACAAATTAAGCATCACTCATTGAATATCTTTGTTCATACTTCCCCAAAGGTAAATTAAGCTCCAAACTTTCAAACTAGAAATTCATCACCATCAGCATATAATGCACATGATTAGTATGAACAAATGGGCATTTGATCTAGAGGTGTGATTCTAGCCTTGGGTGCAAGAGGTCCCAAGTTCAATTCTCGGAATGCCCCTTCTGTACTAATTTAAGGGAAGTTTTAACATGTCAGTGTTAACCAAAGTCAAACAGGAGTACAGCATTGTACTCCTTCCTATAATATTTTTAGATGTCAGTAACTTAGATATACTGGTATTCCAATCTATGCCAATGAACTAAATGAGTAAATAAGCAGCACAAAATTGAAGTTTAATAGTTTTTTATGATTTATGAGCAGAGGAATCAAGCCTAAGTCAAACAGCAAACTATGTCAGAAAATTAAATGTTTTAGTTCTCTAATCAATACTATTTGGAAAAAAAGGGGCAAAAAAAAGAAGAAGATCAGCTGAGGTTGACAGCTAGCTGACAAATATAGCTGTATCAATGACAAAAAAAAACATGTGTTTGGCATCAGTATCATACATAGACATGTTCCATTTGATCCAAATATAGGAAAATAGCCTAAAGTTTTTTTTCACCCAAGCCTCACATTGGAAATGGCATTAAGAATCACCCATTGGAAATGTCATATGTACTATCACCAGCAGAGAATTTGGTCTAGTGACACCATTTTCACTTTAGGTGCAAGAGGCCCCAAGTCCAATTCTAGGAATGTTCCATTTGATTTAGGAATTAAGTGCTCCTATATATCACTTAGCTCCTCATGTTATATTTTATCCCAAAACTGGTATAAAATCAAATGTAATTTAGTAACATAAAAACTTCTAGAGAATCCAGCTGTCCTTTTTTTAATCAAGATTGTCCATTGATGAATGTTAAACAAAATGCAAAAAATGGTATCGAGATCAAGATAAACAACCTTTCATTCATCAAGAAGAGCAGCAATTCACCTGAACCCTGACAAATGGAATTAACATTAACAGGAAGTTAACTAACAAAAAGACTAACCAGGAAAGACTAAAATTATAGGTGAAATATACCAACAAACACTTGTGTACACTTCAATGCACACACCAAGTGTGCGTGTGTGTGTGTGTGTGTATTATCCATTCATATATATATATATATATGCACAGCATAAGAAAGTTTCAGCCTTTTCTACCAAATATGTTTGTCATCTAATCTTTGTTCCACATTTGAAATGTTAGAATGAACCATAACTTATCAAGAAACTTAGTTGATACAAAATCAGTGGTATTCCTTCAACTCAAACTAAAAAATTGAATCAAATTGAAGGCAAGTAAACAAATCTTTTTTTCACCATTATGCTACATGCAGACCTTAGTCATATATTAGCAAATATTTTGCTAGGAGGATCTCAAATCAAAACATGGGATACTGTCCTCCAGTTAATTCACATCATAATGTTAGAATTTTCATGAAAAACATCTCATATCATAACACAGATATCAACCGAATGCCAAAGACAATAAGTTGAATTGTAAGGGTATGCAACCATCTTTTGCAGAAAATAAACTTGAGTCAACTGCATAACTACAGCATGGAATTTTCAAGTGTCACAATTGTTTATTTCTCTGACAATCTTTCTTCCTGTTTCAAGAAGTCAGTAATTATATAGGCTTTGGTTTGGTTTCTGATATTACAGCCAAATACTTTGCCCCAATGATCTGGTCTTGAGTTAACAGCAGTACTCCAATCAGAAATTTACAGAAGCTAACGCATTATTATTTATGACAAGGTTCAACCATACAAAATTTACAAGTACATGAACTGGTCCTTTTATAATCAAGTTTAAGCAGTCTGGAGCATACCTGCGGTGTCTGCTGTCGCTGAGAAGCAATCTACCTAACTCTATCACCTGAGATGAAAATTTCATTCAAAAATCAACAAGCCAACCAAAAGCAACCAAAATCAGAGAATACAAACGTGCCCAGTTCCTACTTTATTTAAACTGTGATGTCTTCTAGGGACCCTCAACAACACTGTTAAATAACATCTGGTCAAATATATGCAGCAGCAAGCAACATAAACAACGCAACATGATAAAACCCCAAATGAAGAAAGCAGCCAAACCAAATAAGCTAAATAACCCAGAAAAGATAATCAGGTCGACCAGAACAAGCACCAAAAAGAGTCATGGACTGCTATATGAATTGTTGTAGCTTAACCCAAAACAAAGACAAAGCATCGCAAGTGAATGTTACTACCATATGAACCAAGTGATATGTCCGCAAATGGGCATGCAATCCACTATAATAAAAGCTGATGCCTATACATTTAAGCATAAAAACTAGAAGTTAATTGAGGGGAAAAAAAAAACTCAGTCCTACACTAAAAAACAAAACAGATAAAGATAAAAGAACCCCTAAGCTAAAATCCAGAGCATGAGGTAATAGAGACAATGAAGCAGAGCCTGAAAAATTAAGGAACCAAAGTAACCAAGCATGGCAAAAGCTGCAAAACAGAAGCCAGAGAAGTAACCAAGTATATTATATACTGCAAAAAGGAGAAAAACATAAACAGATATGAGACCTACAAAATCAACAAAAATAAACCCATAAAACAGAAATGAAAAATATGTCACTTGTCCTTCTACAAATAAGCAAAACCAATCATTCGACTAGTAATGGGAGTGCGAATGAGAGAGCGAGTAAATTTATTATTTACGATATCAGCATAGCTCGAATGCGGTTCTTGGGTTTAGTATGTGAGCACCGGTACGCCGTTTAGGTGCCGGGAAAACAGTGGAAGAGAAAAAAGGAAATTATTAAGATGGTTTGTTTTCTCCTTCACTGCTCCTCGGTTTTCTTGGCACACAAACAGACCAGTTGGGTTTTGACTGGTGTCCAAGAATTGCTTTCTTTATTGGTCTTTTATTATCAATAATTAAATCTTATTCCACACCATCATTACTGACACAAAGAGAATGTTACCAACATTCTTTATAGTTTAAAAATTACTAATTATATTAAAGAGAATGTTACCAACATTCTTTATAGTTTAAAAAGTACTAATTATATTAATCACAAAACAGTCTTGTGCAGTGGTTTAAGGACTCAAAGTCATCGCTCTTAATATTTTGCAAACTGTTAACCGGACTGCCCGTCAACCAATGAAATTGAAAATCAGTTGGGTTTAACCAAATTAATTTTTAATATTATTTTTAATTATTTTAAAATAGTTATATTTATTTAATATTTTTCTGATTGTTAATAATATTTTTAAATTTTATTCATTATTAAATTAATCAAATTAAATCAATCAAGTCAATTAAATTGAAAATTGATTAGTTAATCGGTACACTAAGTGGTTAGGTGGGGGTGAGGTTAGGGCGTGTATATATTTTAAACTTATTTGGTTGCACAAGGAAGATGTTTGAAATGGAGTTGCTAATTTCTTTGATATAAAAGTGTTCATTTTCATAAATGTGCATTTAAATACATCATTATTTAAATTTAATTTTAATATTATATTGATTTGATTTAACTTAAATTTTATTTTATTTGTAAATGAATTTCTATATTTGACATATTACAAAATAAAAATAGAATTCATTTCAAATGAAAATAAATTTTGTGTTTGATTTAAATGTAAATTTTTATAAAATATTTTATTTTATAAAAATATCTTTATGATATTTTTTAAAAAATATATATAAATATAAAAAATTACAAGAGAGAGAAAAAAAGATGAGAGAGAATGAAAAAGGAGAGAGAAAAGTAAAAAAAAAATATTATACTAAGGGTATTTTTGTCATAATGAAAAATTTTACAATTTTTAAATTTATTTGCAAATTCTATCAAATTTGATAAAATTTGATTTAGGTGGTATTTGGTAAAATTGAAAATTAAGTGCTCAAAATTCAAGATTTGAATTTTAAGTACTTAATTATTTAAATATTGAAAATTTTTAATATATAGCTATTTGATATAAACTGAAAATTAAGAGTTGAATCTAATTAATCTATTTGAATAATTACTAAATAAATATTAAATGAATTTTATTTTTAAAGAAGAGTTTGTTGAATTATTAAGAGTATTTAGGTTATATTAATAAAAATATTTTAATATCTGTTGGTTTTGCCTATAAACTAGTAATTTTAAGTTAAAAATTTTAATGTATTATTTAAGAGATTTTCTAATAGAATTGAAACTTTTCAATAATAGATCAATAAAATTATAAAACAAGTTTTAAAAATTAAGTACTTATAATATTAATTTTAAGTGTTGAATTGTATTATCAAACAGCTTCTTAGTTAGAATCAATTTTAAGGATTTAATAAAATAAAATTTCAAATGAATTTCATTTATACCAAATATATGTAATATGAATTTGCAAATGAATTTCATCAAAATTATAAAATTCATTTATATCAAATACAATATAAAATAAAAGTTGTAAGAAATTAATATAATATTAAATTCAAATAAATGCCTATTTACTTTTAGGCCTTGAAATTTTTAGCTGAATTTATATGTAAACACAAAACATTTTACAAAATTATGATTGACTATAATAAGATTTGAATCATAAAAAAATCTAACTCATTTATGACATGCCAAAACTAATATATAAAAAAAATGACTAATGTAATCTAGAATAATATGATATAACTCATTAAATTAATTGAATTCGCCTGCTAATATATGATACACACTTTATTTCAATCATTAAGAATAAATCAAATTATATTGTGAATATTATCTTTTCAATATGATTTTGGTGTGCACATTTCATATGCAGCTCCAAATGCTACATGCGATTATCTCAATGATGATATGTAGGAATATTTTGGTTTAAATTTTAATTATTTATCTAGATTTTTCACTCTCCCTTTGATATATATTTATTTTTAAAAATGATTTGAATATTTCATTTTGAAAAAATAATTTATTTAAATAGGATGTAAATATAAATTCATTAGAAAACCTTAAATTAAATTTAACTTTTTTTTCACATCTTTATTATTTGTTTTGCATGTAAATATGTAATGCCTTTAAATTACTAGTAAAATAAATATTTACATGTTAATTAACTCATCTCTTTAAAAGTATTAAGTGGATGATATTGTATTTCTTAATAAATTTGTAAAGACTGGAGTTCAGAATTTTGACATAATTATATGATTAGTGATTTTTATGTGATATTTAAAAAAATAACATAAATATGACATAAATTATTAGCTCTAATTATTTTAGTTTATTTTTTAACAAGGATGTAAGAAGTTCTAACTCTCAATAGATCAGAGACAAAAAAAATAAAAAAATAAAAACCTCACGTAAAAAAAAAAAAAAAACTAATTCCCCAATAGTAGATATGTGTATACTTCCTAAGAAATAACTTCAAGTTCATTAATAAAACAAATAACTTCGTGAGAAATTACTGTTTCAAAAAGCCCCTTAGAAATGAAAGGCAGGATATGAATTGCTCCAAAAATTAGTAACCTGCAATTTTAACTGAAATATTGCATGAGACTTGATTAGGATGTAGAGAAAAATTAAAAAGAATAATTAACAAATATGAAATCAGATATAAATTGAGTTAATTAAATTTTTTTAAAAAAATTTAAATGAGTAGGAGGTCATTAAGTTTAAGTTAATCAAAATCTTCGACATATTAATTTGAGAGTTGAATTAAATAAATATGTAGAAATTAATAAACGTAAAGAATTAATTTTATTATTTCTTATAGATTTGAGGGTAACTTTTTATTTGCTTCTCCTTTTTCATCTTTTCTTGATATGGATTATATTCGCTCCCTCTGTCCAATTTTGATAAGTCATTTTCAATTTACACAAAAATTTAAAAATATAGTTTTCTCAATTAACATCATTATTTTTAAGTATTTTCTTATTAAAATATGCTTAATAGATTTTTTATTACATTGCATAATAATTTAAATAATGATGGACTTGTCAATTCATATATAATTTCATTTTTTTTTCCTTAATACTACTTTGAATATTTTAAACTTTGACTATCTGTCTAATTGAATTTCAAGATTTATGAAAGCCGAATAAAATTCTACATCATCACTATTTTGTAAGCCTAAAATATTTAAAATTTAAGCCAAAATTATATTAGTTAGATAACAAGGTAGATTTTAAAAAAGATTCCGCTAACTAATGTAGATAAAATTTAAAACCATTCAGCCTCACTTTTCCGCCACCTTTTGAGCCTTAATTTTCCAAATCAGATTTTAAGCAAAATTACAAATTGGAGCTAGAAAAAATCCCGCTAATATAGCCAAAATATGATTAACTATTCCAATTTGAACCTACCAATCTTGATATTTAACCTCCTAATGCAAAAACAATAAAATGCATTAGAAAGAATAAATTAAATCACAAATATAGAAGGGTCAATAAATCACAAAAACATGCATTAGAAAGAATAAATTAAATAAAAAAATATAGAAAGTTCAATAAATAACTCATTATTTGACCTTAATTAGCCAATGTAGAAGTCCTCTCAACTCTATAAAGTCATCTCCAATCAACTCCCAATCTTCTCTTTAATTTGAACCTTCTGCCAAAAGAAGTTATGCCCATGCAAAATAGTTCTCCTTTCAATATAACAAAAAAAAAACCTCACCCTTAATCTAAAGAAAGATGTCATAGAGATATTACCCAAGGAGCAAATAGATGGAAAATTACCAAAAGGAGCAAGGATGAAGGTTGCCAATTATTTATATATCAAGGAGATCATTATCATGAATATGGAAAGAAGCAAAGTGTGTAATAGCAAATGAAAGTCTACCTAATTTTTCATTTGCACTTGTTAAAGAAGCTGTGGTAAAAGAGTAAAAATTGACTTAAAATGAATGAGAGAAATCCTTTTTCGATGTTGAACAAATATTCGATCACTTTTCAAGGCGTTGAATGTGCCGAAATCAACTGTTCATATCAAAATCGAGGAAGGTCATATTCAACCACATTCAAACCCATTGAAGCTCAACTTGCAAAAGAAAACGTGAAAGACAAGTTGGAGTTTGCTTATCAATGCTTGATGAAGGTACTCTCAACACTTCATCTTTGTTTATTAATATGCAAGATAGGATACATATTGATGAAAAGTGGTCTTACATGTTTATTACATCACAAAAATTGCATCTAGAAGAAAGTCATTTCGTACTTGCAAAAGTAAGTGTTTCATTACTAAGATAATATTTTTAGCTACTACTACTCATCCTCATATAGATATGGTTTCCGGCATGCCATTCAATGAAAAATTGGAATATGGCCATTTGTTTTCAAATAAGTAGTTAAGCGGAGTAGTAAGAATTGAATACCTAGGATGATGGAAATAAAACTAATTTTATCGGTGATAAAACCAATTTATTAATGACTAAAGAAGTTATCCGGTCATGTATGAGTAATAATTTGTTGCCTTCAATTAAAGATAAGTGACCAAGTTTTAGTTCTAAGACTATTTTTATTCAATAGAATAATACTAGACTACATTTGGATGTCAATGATGCTAAATATACTGAAGCGACAAAAGCAGATGGTTTTGATATTAGATTATGTTGTCAACCTCCTAATAGTCTTTACATGAATGTCGTAGATCTTGGTTTTTTTAGTGCTATTAATTTGCTGCAACATCAAGAAGCTTCAACAAGTGTTGATGAGTTTATTTTAATAATTGAAAAAGCATTTGAAATGTCTCCAAAAGAACTCAATAATGTTTTTCTGACATTGTAGTCTTGTATAATTGAAGTCATGAAGGTTGTTGGCAGAAACAATTATAAAATCCAACACATGTATAAGCATATGTTGATAAGAATGGATAGCTTGCTGATAGAATTGAATTTGATAAAGATGTTCTTAATCAAGTTAAGAATACACTCTATGAATTACATCCACATTCGCAAAATGAAGATGATTTCCCAAATGCAATGGATTGAAAATTAAATGAGTATTTATATTGTTTACTTGTGTTTTTGTTTTCAAAGTTCTAGATAGGAGTTGACGTGTTTTTATTTATGTCTAGATATTTTGTGAGTTTTCGACCATGATTTGATTAGTGTGGCAGTAGATTTTGTTACATAGAATAAAGATTATTATATTCTTATGTAGATTTGTATTGATTTGAAATGCATCAATGTTATTTCACCAAAACTAGATTGCAAATCTAAAACAAGTTTGATAAAAAAAATCCAAATTGCAAATTATAGAGAAACAAGTTGGTAAAACAAAAAATCAAACAACTTAGTGTAATTATACCAAAATAAAATTAAGAAACTAAAATCGTTACCGTGATATTTAGAAATCATTAATTTTTGAACCTTGCTCAAAATACAATTTAAACTTAGAGGATCACCATAGATACTTCCAGTGAATTCAAAAATCTAAAATAATTAGATATTATCACACATTTTCTTGTGTGAAGAAATTTGGCATATATATCTTTGACATGAAAGTGATTTCTTTATCATATTCTTAGACTAGAGAGAGAAATCTATCTTCTTTTAGCAAGTAATTTATATCAAGCAATTGCTTTAGCATGTTTGTTATCTGAATTTCTATTGTCATTATTGGTTTTAATTATCTACTATCATTTTATTGAGAGGTTTGAAGTTTTAAGTTTCTTGATTTTCCATAATTTTAAAGAAGAGCAAGTATGAAGATAATAATTCATGAGATTCACACAAAACGAATTATGCATAGCAACTCAAAATAAATTAAACAGTAATCTGCAATTTCAAAGTCAAGAAAGTGAAAATTAATTATAGGTGTTGATATATATATTAACCAATAAAGGATATTTCAGACATTTAAACAACAAACTAACAATTAAAAAGGAAAAATGGCTATATTTTTAGATGGACTAAAAAGCAAAATTGCATATCAAATTGGATGGTGGAAGTATATTTTTCACATGTCTAGCTTTTATCTTTAATGTGAAGGTTAGTGTACTCTAAATGATATAGTTACTATTTATTTTAGTGTTGTTAAGGTATGAATACATACGACCATCATGCCTAAGCAAAGATAGGCTTAATTTAATTATTTAAAAATAAGTAAAATTGAATCAAATTTCAATCTTTTTAAGATAAAAGATATTAAAATCATAACAAAATAGTTACACCATTAAATTGAAATATTTGATTTGATTTTTTTATTGTTTTAATTCAATTCAAATTAGTTTAATTCTTCAATTTTCAATTGTTCAAATAAAAAATTGTTGACAATAAAAGATTAAACTAAAAAAGTCTTCACTTAATGAACCAAAAATGTTTTAATGTTAGTGAGCATGATTGTGTAATATGGCAAGGCAGACACTCCATCGATTAAGTTTTTCTATTAAAGGGTGCTCTTATGGGGGATCAAGTTGATCCATAATAAATATGGATCTATGGATTTTAGTATAAAAATTTGTGCATATTTATAACATTACCCCTAAATTGACTTTCATAAGAAGACTTTCATATTTAAAATTTGAAATTCAAATTCTCCATATGGATCATTTCTTGCAATTGAAGTTTATAAACTTTGAAGTGTAACATTAATTTTTGTTTAATTAAATATGAAAAAAGGTATATATCTACTTATTTGTTCTTCTTAAAAAATATTCATATCTCTTGCTCAAAGTTAGAGTATAACTTTTCTCCTTCTCATTTATTCTCCATCTTTTTCCCCTTTCAAGCAATAAAAACATAATCGTTTCTTGAGTCTACTCCATCTTCTTTCATCTTTTATATCTTATTATCATTCAAACACAATGAGCGGCAATGATTAGAATGCAAAAGAGAAAAAATTTTATGTTATTTTTGAAGGCACTCAAACTAGAATTTATAGTTCATGATATGAATGTAAACCTAAAGTCATTGGTGTGAGCAATACATTGCATAAGTCATATAATTTAGAGGATGAGGCTATTGAAACTTACTGTCACAAACCCACTTCGATCACAATCGACGCTAGGGAATGGAAGGTTTAAGGCCTCCAAAACCCGAAGCAAGCCTATACCAAATTACTCTTAGCTAATCTTTAATTAATAATTATTTGGCTGCAAGGATAATAAACAATATCCACCATGATTTTATATATATATATATATATATATATATATATATATATATCTTAATCCCTACAATCAATGCTAACATGACAAAAATAGATATAATATCTAAATCCCCAATATTTACTAATATACAAGTCCAATTACTTCAAACTGCGAAGTTCTAGAATTTGAATAAATTAAAAATAAGTATTTTGTGTTATGCCCATACGAATGAAGGATTACAGGGTTGCCAAAATAATCGGTCGGATCAATTATTACCTAAAAAATCAATTGAGATTGTCAGTCTTGAGAATGAGGTAATATTATATATTTTTATAACCTATTAGGTGAACACGCATTATACATTAAAAGAAACATATATGGCCAATGTACAAGCAATGAATAATGCATTTATGTATATGTATCATTCATCATCAACTCAAGCACATGAAATAAAAATGAAGGCAAAACCCTACACTCTAAGACTAATAGCCATTAGGCTTTCTTAATCCAAATTGACTAGCATCCAGAGAGTAAACCTAACCAAGTCACTGGCCAGTTCACTTTATTCTAATGTACTATCACCCAAAGAGCAAGCTTAACTATGATACTCCTAATCTCATCATATCATAATATTTTAATATCCTAAACCTAAAAAGCAAGCTCAACCATGACACTATGCTTTTAATTCACAACCACATCAATATCACGGATCATTACACATATTTATACGTGTAATGCAACACCAATGATAATATGTTACCATTGTCATGTCATGAATATAATGCTTATGAATGTCACAAATGTCATGTCATGAATGTCACGAATATCATGTCATGAATATCATGCTCATGAATGAAATGTTAATATTGTAAACTAACTAGTATGTCATAAAAGTACATAATATTAGCTCATAAAGGTCAAAGATAGTGGAAGTTCCTACGCTTATAGTGGTGCGAACTAGGTGGCAAGAGAGTCTAAATAAACAAATATAATTCATTAAAGTCAATATAGAATATTATTCCTAACATAACTTCTAAGAATATCATTGTTCATAAATTCCTATTTTAATCTCCACAGAAATTTCTAAGATTTCGGCAGCATCTCCCCTAAAAATTGAACATACAATCTCCCTCCTCCATGTAAAATGGGTCAAATTCCTGTAAAAATGTTTCTATACTATATTTCAACATCATTCAAATCAATTCGAGTCTCCAAACTTCTCATATACCCAACCAAATACACACAATTTAATAATAAAAAATTTTCAATTTATCAACATAATTCTTTACATAATCTTTAACAATCATAAAGGCTCATAAAATAATAATTAACTTAATTAATAATTACATCAACCTATTAATTTATTTTCTGATTAATCACTAATAACCTTCAATTTTATATAATTAATAATATATTCCTATTAACCTAACCCTTACATCAATTCGATAATTATTAATAATATATCAAAATTCTCTTAAATAAATTAAAAATATTTATATAATTTATATATATATATATATATATATATATATATATGAGATTTGTTGGGTTCTAATTGTTTGGTTAATACCTTACCCTAATAAAAATTTGAGAAATATATATATATATATATATTATCTTGCTCAATGCTAATTACTCAACATTTTCTCAAATTTTTATTAGGGTAAGGTATTAACCAAACAATTAGAACCCAACAAATCTCATATATATATATATATATATATATATATTATTCTTAACTAAATTCTTAACTCAAAAAAGGCCAATTTATATAAATAGAGCAAACCCATTTAAATTTAAACTTATATTAACATTTATACTTATATATATGCAGTAATCAACTAATTGATTAACTAATATAGCACATATCTTTCTTTTAAATAAATGTGTTAACAACCTTATATAATCATTAATTATTTAACTAACTAACTAAAGAAAATAAAGAAAAAAATGGAAGAAAATCAAGAAATTTTGAAATAAAAATTCCAAGAAGGCGTTGGTTCAAGAATGAGGATAAATGGAGGTTTTTCCCCTTCTCCGGTTGTTGTCGTCGCACTTGCAAGGTGAAGAGAGGTAGATCGACGACATGGAGATATAGGTGAGGTGGTGGTGATGTCTGACGAGTTGGTTCATGATAAAGAAAGGAAGAATAAAATGAAAAGGGAAAAGAGAAAGAAAAAAAAAAGAAAAAGAAAAATGGGTTGAAGGGCTAGTGGTGTCGGGAGAGAAAGAAAGAAGATAGGGAAGATGGAAAAATTCCCATTGTAGTCCCTCATTAATTGCATTATTTTACTATTATTCAATCACTAAAGATTTAATTTTATTCAAGTTAACCATTTTGTTCCACTATTCTAACTATTTATTTTAATTAATTATTTAGTTTAGTAATTTTATAGTTGTCTTTATATTCATGTATTTCTTACCCAAATTAAAATTAACTACTCTCAAGTTTAAAAAATTAGATTATCACACTTACAATCATTATTATTCTGTGAAGAGAAATGAAGGACCTTTAAAACTCATATCAACTACAGTAGCTCTACTATATGAAATCAATAGATGTTCTTTGAAGCTTCATCTGAATGCAAGTAATGATTTAATGAATGAAGAGACTTTGTCTAAGAAATCAAATGTCAATGAAGTGAAGGCTACTCCACTTATTGGATTAATGATTGGTTTGTCTCCACCTAGGAATGTTTTAGATGTTGAATTATTTGATTCGCTAGATTTATGCTTTTAATCTTTCAAAAAGTACTAAATAGTGTTAGAGTTCCTACTAGTTAATCTCAATCAAATTTGTTATATGCTTATGATATTATTATTTTTGTTCTCTATTTTTTCGTTTTCTCCTTCCATTGCAATCAAGCAATTTCATTTAGAACACAAGAAATTGATTGCAAAATAATTTTTTAAGACAAAATGAAAATTCATTAACTAGTAGGAACCTAACATCACATGATAATATCATAAACACCAGATGGAATCAAAATCCTAAAGGAAAAAGAACAACATTTAAAGCTATAAAGGTGCATATGAGGATTAGCAACAAAAAAGCAATAATCCAAAAAATCCACACATCCAAAGAGCTTGAATAAAGTGGCTCCTTATCAAAGTTCAAAAGAATTTGAAATTTTCACAACCTCAATATTTCAAGTAGATTTTATCCTTGCATTATTAATGACTTCCATAATCAATTTAAAAATGTGTAGCAAAGGGTATTCTTGTAGCACCAAGGCTCTGACATATTCTTCCCCAAATTCTTTCATTAGTCTCTTAATCAAATTCTTCATTTCTTCCTTCATAGTAATGACTTATTCCCTTTAGCTCTTGTACATAGTCTCTAGATTGGTAAGAAAAGCTGGTAAAATCCATCGAAATTGCACTTTTAATTTCAGGGGTTTGTCCTGGCAAAGTCCACTAAGATTACACTATCTTTCCAGGGGGATTAAGCCATTTCAAAAGCAAGAATGATAGTTGATAATGTTAGTATAAAAAAAAGTGTGTTTATCTCTAGCTTTATCAAGTATATATATAGTCTGCCAGTGATTCTTTAGTTTTCTGAATACAACTTTTGCCTCCAAAATGTAATTGTGCATTGATGAAGGCAAAATGGAAGTAAAGAATGGTTGAGTTCCGATGTGAATGGCAAAATTAGTTGAACTATTCATGCATCCCTATAGAAGAATGTTTAAATTTCAATATGCACCATATTGCTTCAGCCTGTTAATAATTACTTGAGTTATTCACAATTAATTAAGTTATCTATGATTAATTGAGTTATCCATTAATTCGTTCTTTAAGATCACTAACTTTTATGTATTAAGGCCTTATGCCTTTTTTTT
>CATIWR010090339.1:0-18243 GCA_949677035.1 Omphalea diandra | reverse complement strand
TATATATATATATATATATATATATATATATATATATATATATATATATATATATATATAAATTGAAACTTTATTTTCATGATAAACATTTATAAAATAATAATACAAAAATATGATAAATGCAATTAAATAAAATTCATTATTCATTATATATACACAATCTTAATATGTATATTAATCTAATTTTTTTAGCATCTACCACATATAGAATAATATATCACGATAAAAGAGTGTGTATATCAATTAAGAAACTCATTCATCTAGTCGGTAAGTGGGTAGGGTTGCCTTTTTTTATGCCATCATTTATCATTAAAAGGTTAAAATAAAGTTATGGGTTTTCAGACAAAAGAAATGGCTTTGGCCAAGTGGTTAAAGGGATAGAATGCAAATTAGATCGCGCTAGTTCAAATTATTGTGTTGAATTTAACAAACAATTATAATAATATGGCCAAGGAGTTCAAAGAGAGAGAAACAATAATAGTAACACAAACGGAGTCATTATATATTCAAAACATAGCTTTGATACCGCATGAAAGATCTTGGCAAAACTTGATTAATCCTAGATTCATATCACAAAATCTTGAACATATAAATCTCACTATTAATATTATGTAAACAAATATCTGATGAGTTTAATGAATTTGATGAGATCGTCATATCGTAAACCTTAGGAACAAATTGATTTGTCTCCCTTGACCATTTGTTTATGATAATTTTATGATGGTTTAACATGATTTTGTGTTTTTTGTCTGTGTGTAAATCTTAATGGATAGGGAGATGACTTATTTATATCTTTTATAACTTAATCTAGTATGTCTGTCACATAACTAAGTGAATGATCATATTAATTAGCTATTTAATTATGATTTGGGTTTATGAGTTAGCAAATAATTAGTCCACTATTAGGCCACATTCTAACCGGAATTGCATGGAAACATTATATCATGAACCTACATTCATATATCTTTATGAACCCCGATCAAAATGCACTATTTCATTTAAGATCACACGATAAGTGCATGTACATTGGTTCTTAACTGTATGTACATTAATTTTGAACCAAATGTAAATTAGTATATAGCTGCATGTACAAAAAAAAAGAAACTTTTGTTACATTGAATTTGAAGTGCAAATACATTGAATTTGTATTGTAACATGTTAGATTAAAATTAGATTTATGTGTAGATTAAACTTACATGTATATTAGTATTAAAATGCATGTGCATTTGCCTTAGACTGCATATATATTTGCCCTTAACTGTATGTACATTAATATTAAACTGCATGTATATTGGCTCTTAATTACATGTACATTGGTCTTTAATTGCATGTACATTGATTTCGAACTATATGCATATTGAAATTCATGTACATTGGTCTTTAATTGCATGTACATTGGAGTTGAACTATATGTATATTGAAATTCATGTACATTGGTCCTTAAATGCATGTACATGTATATTAATTCTTGACTATATGTGCATTGGTTTTGAATTGCATGTACATTGGTCATTAACTATATGTATATTAATATTGAACTGCATGTACATTGAAATTCATAAATAAATTAATAAAAGGTACATTAGTTTTGAATTCTAAAAAATTTTAGCAACAATGTAATAAATTTTAAAAAATTTTATTGATATATATTGCTTTTGCCTATTATTTTAATTATGTAAGATTTAATTTGTGTTTCTTTGCATTTAAATGATTTTTTATATGAAGGAAACTGCTCTTAAATGTTTGTATATCATGTATTAATATACACGTAATTCAATATCAATATACATACATATTAATATTAATATACAAATAATTCAATATTAATATATATACAGACTAATACTAATGTGCATGTAGTAATTTACATACAATTAAGAACTAATATATATAAAATTGCATGTGTGATATGTAATGAAATGACGCGTTTTGATTCTAAGTTCATAATGCAACATGGGCTTGAGTGCAAGATATAATTTGCGAATTGCATGGGAGATCTCTACTGATGTGGTGTTGTTTAAGAGATTTTAATAACTTATTAGACAAGGCTGATAAGAAGGGAGGAGCAGAGTACCTAAAATGGCTTTTGTGGGGTTTCGAAAATGCAAAGTAGATTGCGCTTTGACTGAAATTGAGTTGTTTGGCTTTAGGTTCACGTGGGAGCGAGGGCGAGGTACCAGCCAACATGTGTAGGAGAAGCTCGATCGAGAGTTGTGGGCAGGACGTTCTAGCTAGAATAGCGGGTTGTTTGAGTAAAATGGCGGGTTAGGGCAGAAATTTCATCATGCAGTTTAAAGACTAGATAGTGAAATAGAAAGCGAAGTTGGAGGTTTTGCGGCAGAATGGAAGAGATTAGGATTCAGATTTTTTGCATGGGAAAATGGAGCTAATGAATCTACTAGCCCAATAAGAGTTATTCTAGAAACAGAGATCTAAGCTTTTTTGTTTTTTTGCTACTGGAAGGTGACTCAAACACACATTTTGACCATGATGCAGTAGTGAATAAGAAAAAGCGAAATTTGCTCGAGGGCCTGGAAGACGAATCCACCAGATTGGTTGACGATCCAATTAGCATGTGTGATATTGTAAAAACCTATTTTTCGTCGTTTGCAGCTGGCAATTCTTCTAATAATAATATACTGGACTGTGTAAGCGCCAAAGTATCTGCAGAGGATAATGCTTTTCGTATTAGCCCGTTTTCTATTGATGAGTTTAAGGTTGCTATCATTCAGATGCACTCGGATAAGTCACTTGGGTCGGATGGTTTAAACCCAGGTTTTTACCGACAGTTTTGGACTTTGATTGGCGAAGATGTATTCAAAGCTTGTACGGGCTGGTTAGAGTCTACATCGTTTGCACCATCTCTTAATGACACAAACATTATGTTAATTCTGAATTGTGAGTCTGCTACCTCTATGAAAAACTTGAGATCTATATCCCTTTGTAATGTCTTGTATAAGCTCATCGCTGAGGTTTTGGCCAACCGCTTGAAAGGTATTCTTCCTCATATTATCTCTAGATATCAATCTGTGTTTGTCCCAGAGAGAGCAATTTCTTATATTGTCATAGCTGCTTTCGAAGTGCTTAACTATATGAAGAGGAAAACAGAAGGTAATAAGGGAGAGATGTCTCTAAAGACGGATATTAGCAAAGCTTATGACAGGATTGAGTGGGCATTTCTTCAAAATATTATGAGAAAATTAGGTTTCTAAGAGAAGTGGATCCGATCGATTATGTTTTGCATCTCTATAATCATATTCTGTGTTAGTAAATGAAGAAGAAGTGGGTCCTATTGTCCCCGCAAGAGGGTTAAGTTAAGGCGACCCTCTTTCACTATATTTATTTATAATCTGTGCTGAAGGCCTTTTTGCTATGATACGGAGAGCAAAAAGGAGAGGTGAATTACACGGATGTAAGGTTTGTCACACTGCTCCAAGTATCTCACATTTGTTTTTCTTTACGAATGACAGCTTTTTGTTCTTTCGAGCGTCTTTGGAGGAGTGCAAAGATAGTTCAAGGCTTGTTAAAAGATTATGAGGAAGATTTGAGACTGGCTGTGAATCTCTAGAATTCGGGTGTAATGTTCAGTTCGTATATCAGGCTGGAGCAACAGCAACGTATTTCAAATATTTTAGGGGTTTTAGTCCCCCCGCCGCGCCCCCCCAACACACAAGGCGCTATCTTGGTCTACCCTCCTTGATAGGCAGGTCAAAATGAGCAATTTTTGGTTTCCTGAAAGACAAGCTGTGGAAGAGGTTGCAAGCACGGGGAAATAAGATGTTACCGACAATTGAAAGGGAAGTCCTGATAAAAACAGTAGCTCAAGCCATCCCAACTTATTTTATGAGTACATTTTCACTCCCTATCTCGGTGTGTGAAAGTCATAGAGAATGTTAAACTCCTTTTGGTGGGGTTCGAAATCGGAAGGTAGGAAGGGAATTATACATATGGCAGAAAGGGGAGAGACTTTGTGTTCAGAAAGAGGTGGGAGGGATGGGTTTTCGAGACATGAATGCATTTAATTTAGCCTTACTTGCAAAACAAGGGTGAAATTTTCTAGTTAAACCTCGCGTATTCAAAATATTTTCCTCAATAAAATTTTGAAAACGCAAAACTAGGCAACAACTCCAGCTTCATTTGGAGGAGTGTATGGAGTGTTAAAGAAATTTTGGCCTTGGGTTATAGGTGG
This sequence comes from Omphalea diandra, assembly GCA_949677035.1. Taxonomy (NCBI): domain Eukaryota; kingdom Viridiplantae; phylum Streptophyta; class Magnoliopsida; order Malpighiales; family Euphorbiaceae; genus Omphalea; species Omphalea diandra. The sequence goes on along the minus strand of CATIWR010090339.1, from coordinate 14,054 downwards.
CAAGGGGGAGATGGCGACAGGATCAAACTTTGGGTTGATCCGTGATTGCGGTTCAAGGATAATTTTTATGCTGACCCATGCCTTGTTGCAGACTATGACTCGCTGCGAGTTAAAGACTTGTGGATTCGAGGCACTAAAGAATGGGATTATCAACAGATCTAAAGTATTTTTGCTCCAACCAAGTTTTTAATATTGTCAGCATTGTCGTCCCACCGAGAAACACTCCTGATAAAATCACATGGCATTTCACAAAAGATGGGCTTTACTTGGTGAAATCAGGATATCGGGCTAGTATGGACAATGGGTCAGATATTAGTGCCAATGCAGTTGGTCAAGGGTGGAAAAAGCTGTGGAGTCTTGCTGCCCCGCCCGGAGAAAAGCATTTGGATGGAAGCTCATGAGTGAATGTCTCGCTACACGCGTTAAGCTAGTTCATAAAGCATTGGAGGTCCTACTTAGTTGTTTGCTATATGGCACGAATATTGAGCGTGCGTGGCACCTGTTTCGGGACAATAGTTTTGCTGGTTAATGTTGGCTTCACGCAAACATACGATTTCCTTCAGTGGCAGTGGATACTGTGTCTAAATGGTTATCACATGTGCTAACATTGAGTGCCAAGGCTGTCACAGAAAGAGCGTTGACGATGATATGGAGCATTTGGAGGCAGAGGAATTCGATGCCATGGGAAAACAAGACTCTCTCCAGCACAAACAGTTGAAGCTAGCTTGATTTTCTTAGAAGAATGGAGGACGTTTAGGTAGACCAACAAGCAGATGGTAAATACAGCACAACAAGGGTAGATATAATGTGGAGTAAACCAAAGGAGAGAAATCTGAAGTGTAACGTAGATGATGTAATTTGAAGATATAAATAGCATTGGGTTGGGAATGGTGGTTAGATTCTCGAGAAGTGTTTGTGGCTTGCATAAATGCATGGTAAGTATTCAGCAGGTGAGGTAGAAGCACTAGGCCTGAAGAAAGCTTTAACGTGGTGGTGGTTGGAATGCTGTGGGAGCAGGCGAAATTTGAGATGGACTCCAAACTTGTGGTTGTCAGTTGCAGAAGGGGTAGCAATGCGAATGTTGGTTAGTTGATTAATGAATCTAGGCTATACTGTCAAAAAAAAAAATCAAATTGGACTTAAGCATAGATAATAATTTTAGCAAGTTAAACATAAAAGTTGATGTTTTTTTTCCCTCTATAAGATTGATTTATTACCTTTTTTTTTCAGGATGATAGAACACATATCAAATTCAATAACAGAAGGAATACATTTATTTCTCAATAAATAAAATAAACATGTAATTTATTATGTATGTAACAAATAATTAAGGAAGCTGAAGTAATACAACTAGATGATGATGAAGTTTGTCCTATGTTTTTTTTCTCCTTCAACATTTTATTCATAATGTAACATAAGATTTTTAGATGCCATGAGTATCACTTTGGAACTCGAAGATAGAGAGGGATGGGATTGTGAGGTTCAAGAGGCGAGTCCCAAACAGAAAAAGCACTTGTAGAATTCATCCATTTCTTAGTCATTTCTGGGTAATGACGATCAATTACATCTTTTAGACTTTCTGTAGTGTTCACCCATTCCAGTCCCTTTCTTGTATATGTTTCTTCATTGAAATAGCTTGTGAAGAACCGATCAGCCTCTAGCCTCCTGCGTGCATATCACCAATCTAACAATTTTAGAAGATAATGTTTGTAATTGTTATATTAGATGACAGTTAAGTTACCTGGTGGCCATCAGAAGGAATATGACAAAAGCAGTCTCACTAATGGCAAATCCTTTGATCTTCTTCTCTGCCATAAGACCCACAAGAAGATCAAGTTCTTCTACGTCATTACCATATACCTCATTGATGATTTGAATAGCTTCCTTGTCATTTGTTAGATCCTCCCATTTGGAGATGGGGATTAGTAGTATTGACCTGCGAAACTGATTGTACCTTGCAACTTTTCTCTCCCTGTCCCTATAAACTGTACCATTCACCAATAATGGATTAGGTCCATATAAATATATCATTACTTATGACCAACCTAGAAAAATAAATAAATAGTTGTATCTTTATATACCCTCAAGAGCTGGTAGATCCACAAGATCAATCCTATCCTTGCCATTGATATCTTGTGGTATAACATCTCTGAACCACATAGGATAGTTCCAGAGCTCTAAAGCCCCGCAAGATTGGTGACCCATTGATACCATTTGCCTAACAAATCCAATTTCTGGGAAAATCTTCTCTCCTTTGAGGCCTATCAATTCTTGCATAGGAATCCTATTACATGTATGTGCATCCAATAATTAATTAGAGTCTAGTTTAATCAATTTTATATTGAAAACAATAGAATTATATAATTTGAAAACTAGAATTAACATTTCTAAGAAAATCGTATACTCTTCGATTAATGGTGGAGATTTGTTGAGACCCGGTTGAGTTGAAATGTCCCTAAGGGCAAGATGATCTGGCATAAGTGAATGCATTCTGTAGACACTCACAAATTCCTCAGTTAGTGAATATGGGACACGATGGTTATCAGGTTTCTTTAGTCCGACAAGACCTCCCAAGATGGCTCCTCCAACATGCCCAAATGTGTCCTTAAATTTCTTTCCTAGCAATCCATACCTGAAACATATAGTAGACTAATCAACTAAGTTGTTTAACAAACTAGATACATAGGTGTGTGTCCCTTCACTTCAAAATAATATATTACCAATTGGCCCGCATCCCCGCTAATAATGTATCAGTTTTCAGAAGTTCCACAGTCCAATCAATGGTATGAATCTTTGCAATCACAGCAGTAGTTACCAATCTTGCATGCCTGTATAACTCTTCATCACCTAATTTCGGATATTCCTTCTGAAACATGACATCCACGTGCACCATGAAAAAGATAACGACATTTATATTCACAAAAATAATTGGATCAAACAGCTATCAGCTTACAACAGAGTATTAGGTACCTTAAGGGCATCGCAGATTGCATTATGCTCCTTAATAAAGAGGGCCTGCAATGCCGAGACGCCAATCCAACTATTGCGAACGTCTCCGGACACAGCAATTCCATCTTGGTCATGGAGGAGAAATCCGTCCTCTGATATGTTGAGTTGGCCATCTTTAAATGTTCTCACCTTGTGCAACCTTTCTGTGTTGCTTCCATATATCACACTTCCATCCCTTTACATATTAAGCACATTATAGATCATAGATGATTATTAATCACTATTAATAAATTTAATAATATGGTTTAATTAAGACTTACCACCAAGGTGTGCTAGTGTTCAATGCGCCAGTCTTGATCTCAAAGAAGCCAGTGGGAACTTCCTTCGTCTTGCAGAACTTGAAAGAACTGAGGCGACATTGGCTTGCAACTTCTTTAGGAGCAGTCAGCTCAATCTATATATAATATTCTTTTTCATAAATTAAATATGTCCAAGATGATGAAACATAACCTAAGAGAATCGTTAAAATATTATTCAAGTATGCTGATTTAATATCATCCTTTAATTTTAATCAGAAAATAAACCTAATTTTAATCAGAAAATAAACCTTTTGTGCGACGCTATTCAATCATTTATGTAGTTTATTTTCACCGTATTAGTTTAAATTTAATATAAGATTATTTGATTTGCAAATAACTTCCTATATTTGATAGTATATTATATAATAAATATAGATAAATATTGTATTTGCTTTAAGTGTCAATTTCAATTTAATATATTTTATTTTCTTAAAAATTCCCTTGATATATGTTATGTTATTTTAAAAATCTTTAATAAATATGGAGGGAATCCAAAATCACAGCTTCCTTTGCAAAAACACAATCTGGTTCCTTCTTCTTCTTCCTGCACACAGCTACTTCTTTCATTCTTCACCCATCTTGCAATATAAAACAGTTTCATTTTTTTCTAATACCTAGCTCAACTATAATCTCTTCCACCAAGCCAAATTGAACAATATTGTTTGCATATCCATGTTCATTCCCCTCCCGCTAATGATATCTGATACTTGTATATAGCTAAATCTTTATGATTCGAACGAATATTGGTCTAATCTCAGAATCTGTCCCTCTCCCTTCTTATGAGGTTGGGATATATAGGAGTTATTTGTAACCTCTTCAGTTAATGCGTATCAATTCTATGGATGCTACGGTTACATGACCATAAAATGTTGATTTATTTCCGTTACACCATTGACTGAGAAGCTATGATTGTTAGAATTTGGCTCATCCAGGCTTTCAATTGATTGGCTTGGCTTCACACTTGGTTCGCTGCTACTACTTCGGCCGTTTTGGCCGATTATCAACTTGTCCCAATCCTAGTTGCACAAGTATTTATGCTTGCTCATCCACTTCCCGAGGCAACCTTGCTCGTAGTAACTTTCGCGGGATTATAGTGTTCCAAATTTTTTTTTAATAGTTTAAAATTTAAAGTTGGATGTCCTTTCGCTTCCCAATGTCCGCGCGTCTCTTTTCCTTGCTGTCTGCGCCTGTTCGCGTTCCTCCCTTTTCATCCATAAATATCATATGTAACTTCCTCTATTCGCATTTTTGCTTTCGTAAATTTTGTTTAATATAGTGTTTAGGAGGGGAAAAAATAATAAAATAAAGGTAGAAAATAAGGAAGAAAAGTAAGTATATCTTGTTTGGAAAAAAAATAAAAGAGAAAGAAAAATAAAATTTATTTTTCCTCATTTATTTTCTTTTCAAAATGGAGAGAAAATATGAGAAATTTAGGAAATTTTTTATAAAATTATCATTTTGTCTATGAATATAAAATCAACACCAAATATGAGAGATTTATACGATTTTCACAATGAATTGAAGTTATTTTATTTTTAAGATTTAAAATAAATGTAAAGTGAATTTAAATTATAAAATTAGTAAAATATTTTTTTCTAAATTTTTTAATTAAAATTAATTCTTTCAAAATCTTATGAATTTTTACTTAGTATCTTTTTAGTTTCACATTTATCAATTGATGTTCAATGATTAAATATTAAAATATTCAAAAGTAATGTTTGATAAATGTTAGCATTTAACGTTTAATTTAAAAATTAATATTCAATATTTAAAAAATATAACTGAATGTATAAATCTATTTTTTTAACATTTGAAATATAAAAAAACTAATGTTAGATTTTTTTAGTATTAACATTATATTTATCATTATAAAATTTGTTACTTCATATAAAATCAATTAAAATATAAAATATTTATCTTTTTTTTATCATTATACAACACAATTATATATTTGATTATTTTTTTAAATAAAGGTTAAAATAGAAAATATATAAAATAATATTTTATTTTCCCTCTATATCTTATTTTCCAAATAAAGAAAAATAAAATAATTTTTTTTTCTCCCTTTTATTCAAACATGAAAAAGAAAAATAAAATTTATTTTTCCTTCTTATTTTTTTCTCCCCACGTGATTTTCCAAACAGTGTAAATTTTCTTTTCTTTTCTTCCTCCTTCAGGTATTGCTTTTTCCCACTGCCTTTAGTGATGACAGTCCTAGGGTGTCTGTCACCTCTGCTGCCTCCTCTTAATTGGAGCCCCAGTCTCAGCGCTCTAGCACTTTGGTTGATGCAGGTAGGACGTGATGCCTTCTTTCTTACTCCTACGAACTTGATAGAGATTTGAAGGGTTTTCAATATTCCGTACGACTTTGTGCTGGGAGTGCCTCCTTCTACTTTTAGGGCCTACAATGACCCTGGTGAAGATAGGTTGGTCCTGTATTATCATTTCTTGAAATTTGGCCTTTGTCTCCCTTTCTCCCCATTTCTCTGAGTTTTTTGAGCTCCATGAGATTGTTCCTATCCAGCTACATCCTAATGACCTCCTGTTGTTTACCTCTTTCGAGTTAGTTGGTTTAGAAAATAAATTAAAACCTTATGCAAGAATTTTTAGAGCCTTTTGCAACTATAATGCTAGGTCAAGCCAAGATGATGGCATTATAGTACTCGTAAGAAAGGGTCACGATCATTGACCTTCTTTTTTCCCTAAAAAATTAGCGAGATAAGTTTTTTATTATTCGGGACCTAAGCGATTGCGATTCTCTCATTTGTGGAATCAGAGCCCTCGCAAATGGAATTTGAGTAACCTGTTTGTGGAAAAGCACCGCTTGGAGAAGGCTTTTCTAGAAATTCGGGCGAAAGGGTACTTTAAAGCTTAAAAACTTATAGCTGCGTGCCTCTCCCAACTCACCAAATCTGGGTCTGGTGCTCCTGAGGAGCAACAAGCTATTTCCTCTCCTGGTAAGTTGGTGATTCATTATTGCATTATTTGAATTTGTTCATCTTACTCGAGATTTTTCTTGTGCTCTGCAGTGATGGACTTAAGCAAATTTATGAAGCAGCAAAGGCTTGGAGGGATAAAAAGGAAAGTCCTTCCCTCAAGTTCTCCAACTGTTGGTGGTTCGTCCGCCCCTCCCCCTTCTATTCACGCTCCTGATAGTGCAGGTATTATTACCATTGATGTGGAGGCCTAGCCCAGCAAGAAGAGTAAAGGTGACACAATTATGGCAACAAATGATCCACTGGGAAAATCTGTGATGAAAAAAGTTCAGCGAGAAAACCACTTTACTAACGACGAAGTTGCCCAATTATAGCAAACTAAGTTTCATTTCCTTTGGATGTAAAAGCAATGGGATACACTTGAAGATTATGTAGTTCTAAACCAGACAATGTTGTTGGCTCTTCAAGTGAATGCATTTCTTCCCCATTGTGTTATTTTTTTTTATGTGTTTCCTTCTCTCCTTTCTCTCTTCATCTCTCTTTTTCTTTGGCTAAAAGTCGATTGGCGAGCCTTAGAGGCCATTCCAGTCAACAAGTTGCATGATTAAAGGAGTTAGAAAAAGAACTTTCCTTATCTACTGACTTGCTCATGCATGAGAGGAAGATGAATAAGGTTCACTAGGTGGAGATTAATTCTCTAAAGGAGGAACAAAAAGTGAGTGTGGCTGCTCTCACATCTGTCATAGCATATGCCTCTAAGCTCCAGGACGTCATTAAGAAAGCTACCTTAGTCGTTGGGTCATACTTAGGATCGACACTTGTTGCTTTTCAAGAGAAATTAATCAAGGAATGTCTGATTCACCACCCTACCTTTAACTTTAATTTTATCAAAGAAATTTTTCTAGATGATGGACTTGTCTTCTCACTAGTTGAAGAGGTGGAAAACATTGTTGAATAACCTAAGAGGATAGAAAGAGAGGAAATTAATGATGCTAATGTAGATAATGTTGTTATATCCACTAAGAATGATTTTAATGAATAGAAACTATGTTTACTTATGCTTTGTTTTGGATATCTTTTGCATACTTTAAGTATATTACTTTTGCCTTTTGGTATGGCATTGACTCTTGCTTACTTTGATAGGCGCATTATTTGTTACTCGTTTATGTATTTATTTATTGTTGGGTGCCATTTCTTCATTCACCCCTTTTATTTTTATGGCATGATTTCTTATTTACCCTCCCTCTTTTAGAGATATGTATATGGTTTAATAACTCAATGATTTACGTGGTTCACCCATTATTTAGGCTACATACATGGATAAAACTTACTTTATGTTTGTCTTATTAACGAGGAAGTCATTATAATGCAATTACTTATTATAATGTCACAACAAATTTATGTGCCACGTATAAGGTAATATTTTACCCTCTAAGGTTGATAGTACATAAGTTATTGGGCTCAAGACTCGACTAACTATATAAAGTGCTTCCCAATGTGCCTCTAACTTTTTTACTCTAGCACTTCCTTTTGCAACGTCAGCCTATCACAAAACCAACTCCCCCTTTTTGAAAGTTCATTTTCTTATTTTAATGTTGTGATTACGAACCATCTTTTGCTTGTAAGCAGTTGATATAACCGTTGCACGCTATTGTCTAGCCTCCAAGAGGTTAAGGTTAAGTTTTCTTTATTTCTCATTTAAGGTCTTCTCATATTGGGTGAGGTGAGGTGATGTGATGCGGTTCCCATTTCTACTAGGATGACGAACTCCATGCCATAAACAAAAGAGAATCAGTGTCACTTGTATGGCCGTTTTGGGAGTTATATGGTATGCCCACAATACATTGTGTAACTTGTCCACCCATTTACCTTTTTCATCATCCAATCTTCTCTTCAAGCCACTCAATATTGTCATGTTTACATTTTCAACTTGCCCATTGATTTGCGGGTAGTGTACTAATGCAAACCTACACTGAATGTTGAAATGAGCACAAAAGTCTCTATATCTTTCACAATCAAACTATTTTTCATTGTCTGTAATGATGGTGTGTAGGACTCCAAACTTGCATAGTGTTGTTTAACAAACTTTACAATTTTCTGAGCAGTTATCATTACCATCGCTTTTGCTTCAACCTATTTAGAGAAATAATCAATGACTACAATGAGATATCGCTTTTATCCCATGGCTTAGGGAAAATGTCTTAGGATATCAATTCCCCATTTATCAAATGGCCAAGCTAACCTAATCGGATTCTACAAAACTCTTGGTGCATGGTTAAGTCATGCATACAATTGGCAGTTACTGCATTTTTAAACAAAATCCTTTGCATCACTTGCCATTATGGGCCAGTAATACCCAATTAAGCTTTTCTTTTTTACTATAGTAACTTGCGACTCTTGCACCCCACAAATCCCCTAATGAATCTCTCTAAGACAGTCTGGATTTCTGAACCAGTGAGACTCTTTTGCCACAAATGGGATGGTGACCTCCTATACAATGTCCCATTATCAACGACATACCATGCTACTTTTCGTAGTATAACTCTTGCTTTAAATTGTTCGCCTAACAGTTCTCCCTTCATTAGGTATCTTAATATGGTTATGGTCCAATCCTTTGCTTCACCAATTGATAGGACCTCCATTTGAGCAATACTTAGGAATTTGTAACTACTAAATTGGCAATAGTGTCTACTTCCTTGTTCTTCTCACAGGGCACTTATTTGATTTTCACTTATGCATCACTGGTGTCCAGTTGATGTAACTCTTTTTTTTACCTTCTACAAGTACTTTGAGATTTATGGGTCTTTTGTAGAGAATTCCCCTTTCACCTGTTGTACAACAAGTTGACTATCACTACATACGATTGCTTTTTTAAGACGAATGATATTTAGTATCTATAAAGCTATAAGGAAAGCCTCATACTCGATAATATTGTTTGTGGAAGTGAAAGCAAATCTTATGGCATGTTGGAGCTTGATTTGGGGTGGCCGTTTTATAAGGACCCCAACTCTCCCTTTTATAAGGACCCCAACTCTTACTCCTGTGGCATATACTGCACCATCCATTATTCTTCCTCCACCTCATCCTCCCTTGTTTAGCTTGTCCATTTGGCTATGAAATCTACAAGGGCTTACGCTTTCATGGTCGTTCGTGGATTGTATCGGATATCAAATTTACTGAGATGAACTAACTAATCCACCATTCAACCAAACAATTTAAGTCACTATAATCTTTTCCTTATTGGAGGATACATTCAAACTGTGACAATTTGAGCTTCAAAATATGGTCACATCCTTACCGCTATTATTACACTAGCGAAAACTATTTTTTCAATCTTTGGGTATCTCAGTTATGACCTATGCAAGACTTTGCTTATGCAGAACATGAAAAATTGTTTGCCTTCTTCTTCTCAAACTAAGACTGACACAATAGCCTCATCTATCACTATTATGTATAGAAATAACTCATCCCCTTGGTTTGGTTGGTTGAGCAGTTGTGGCGATGAGAGAAACTAGTTTAAGCCTTCAAATGCTTTTTGACAATCCTCAATCCATTAAAATATTTTGTCACCTTCTTATAGCCCTATAAAATGAAAGGAAACTTTTGGCCAAACAATAAATGAATCTACCTAAAGCATTAAGTTTTCCATTTAACTTTTACACATCATTTACAGTTTTCGAAATACGCATATCAGTATGGCCTTTTATTTTATCAGGGTTAGCCACTATTCCCTTTCAACTTATTATGTAACTGAGGAACTTGCTTGTTGTTACACCAAACATGCATTTAACTTAATTTAGCTTCATGTCATACTCCCTAAATATAGAAAGTACATAAGCTATATCCATCGGGTGATCTTCATCCTTCTTGCTTTTAATAATGATGTTGTCAACATAGGCTTTAACTGTTCGACCAAGAAAGGTTTGAATCATCCTATTAATCAACCTCTACTACATGGCACTTGTCTTTGTTAAACTAAATGGCACGACCTGATAACATAACATACTTTAATTAGTTAAGAAACTCATCTTTTTCTAATCCTCTTGGTTCATTCAAATTTGGTAGTAATTGTTGGCAGCATTAAGAAAACTATATCGTTCATGTTATGTTGTGGAGTCAACTAATTGGGTGATATTTAGGAGTAGGTAAATATATTTAGGTGTTGCAACATTGAGATCCATGAAATCAACACTCACACATCACTTGTTATTAGGTTTCTTGACAAGAACTACATTTGACAACTATTTTGAATATTATACTTCCCTTATGGCACCTATCTTTAATAATTTCTCTACCTCATTTGTTCCTCCAATTTGTTTTTTTAGAGTATGATTCCTCTTTTTTTTTGCCTAATAGGGCAAGCAACCACATCAATATTCAAAGAATGAGTTATAAGGGAAGGATCAATACCTGTCATATTAGCAGGCATCCATAAAAAAGCATCCTAAAACTTTCAAAATCTAGCATTTAGCTCTTCCTCAATGGGAGTTATCATATTTACCCCTATTTGTAACTTCCTTCCTTCAATCATTGTGTGTTTAGTTTCCCTTTTAGTTTGGCCAACTCTCTTCCAAGGATGTCGAAGGGTGTTACTTCCTCAATGATGGTAACATTTACCATATGATTTAATTCATCCTGCTCTAACTGTCTTAATCCCAGAGTGTAAACTTCTCGAGCTAATTGTTGATCCCTCTAAATAATAGAAACTCCTCCTTCCATATGAATCTTTATACATAAATAATGAATACTAATGATGGCACTTGTGTCGTACAATAATGGTCATCGTAAGATGACATTGTAAAATATTCCTACATCAACAACTATGAACATAACCTATATTGTAGCAAGGGACCCTTTATCCCTAATTACAGCTCCAATAAGACCAAACCCTACACAAGAATATGCCAGCCCCTTAAATTGATTAATGGTGTTTGAACGAGTTACAGTTGACTCGTCTTCTTCCCTAATAACTTATAAGTTGTAAGGGTGATGAGGTTGACCAAACTACCTGTGTCTACCGACACCTTTTTTACTAGAAAGCCACACACCAATCCCTTCACTACAAGGGCATATGCGTGTGGCTCTATCACTGTCAAGCCATCTGTCAGTCCGATACTCATAACTTCAACACATTTGTTATTTATAGGATTAGAGATTGAGTATACCACTTATTGATACTTGCCCCTTTTTGTTGCACTGTCACTCATTGTTGTTCCTCCTGCTATAACATATATTACCCCAACTACCTTTGTCTTGTTATTGACTCTAGATGGTTTACCCTCCTTCTTTCGACTATCATTGTCACCTTACTTTGTAAACTTAGCTAGCACCCTTTTCTAAACTAACCATTTTATCTCCTCTTTTAAATGCCTACATTATTTTATGTCATGGCTTACATCTTTATGAAATTTACAATATTTTACTTTTATCACGCGTGTTTGTTGATCGCTCGCTCATTTGATTTGGCCATGTGATTTACTCGCCCTTTTGTCAAATCCAAATCAACACTTCTGTCTTAGGGCATTTTAAAGAGGTGCAGTGTTTTTGCTTGTCATATATGCTTCTGAATTGATCTTGATACAACCTTTTTCTATTGCTCTAACCCTCTATCTGATGGCATTCTGAATGCACCTGAACTAGGCCATATGAAGTTGTTCTTGCACGCTGCGTCTTCCACTCTTCATCTAAAGCCATCTACATTTTTACTCAATCAGTTAGCTATTCATATGTGTTAGGCTTTTGCAGGTGAAGAGATTTGAACTCTTATCAGACATGTAATTATGCTTCATTGCGTCTAGTATAATTTCTAAATTGAGGTTGTCGATCTAGATTACCGCTTCATTGAATCGTTCGACAAACTCCCTGAGAGTCTAATCCTCTCTTCAATAAATTTTTTGCAACTCAGTAGAGGATTTCTTTACTCTTATGCATGTTACAAAATTGGCCCAAAATTATGTCACAAGCTATTGAAAGTTGGTAATTAATCCTTCTAGTAGGCTTCAATACCACTTTTACGCTACCCCACAAAGGGTTGGGGGGAATACTTTACACAGTACTACGTCTGATCATGTTTGTAAGTGTATGGCATCCCAAAACATTAAGAGGAGGGTCTGTGGACCTAACTTTATCTAATAAGATTCTAATATAGGTGTTTTCCATTTTGGAGGCATCGACTGGTTGGTTATATATTGGCTCAACGTCCTTTTATAGATGGCACCAAAATCCATATAGTTGGGTCCTTTAGCCTGCTTCTTTGCCAATAGACCACTGACATACTTGTTTAGTTCCTCTTTAGTGGTCAAGGTTTGCTCCTCCCCATGGTGTTGCCTGCAAGTGCATCATTTGTTTCTAGGTTGGCTAGTCACTTAGGCTCGTTTCCCAACACTAAAGTGACTTCTTACCTTCGCATAGGGACTTGATTCTATTGAATGGCTGGCTTATCACTATTTATCCTACGCTCATATGGCTCTTGTTGGCCTACAATAAGAGAAGTGATGATGGCATTAAACTCAGTTAATATGAAAGTTTTGAATTTATTAAGCATTGAGGTGATGTGAGATGAGATTTACAGAGTGTCATCACATAGTTAGGAACTAGTGGTGGTCGCTGCAGCATTTGTATAAGCAGTATAATGGACAACAGGCTCGTGAAGATGAGAATTAGTTGTGAAGGCAGTCGTAATCGATGGTACTAGTTGTGATTGTAAGGATGGAGGAGGTGTGGCATTCATGTTTGACAGCCCTAAGCCTCAACTTGTAGGATCCATGTCAGAATGAAAAAAATTGAAGAATAGGGTTGCAATAAGCTCTACGCTTACCGTACCAATTTGATACTTCTATATAGCTAAATCTTTATGATTCTAACAAGTATTAGTATAATCTCATAATTTGTCCCTCTCCCTCCTTATGAGGTTGGGAAATATAAGAGTTATTTGTAACCATTTCTGTTAATGCTTATCAATTCTATAGATGGTATGATTACATGGCCATAAAATGTTGATTTATTTTCATTAGACCTTTGATTGAGAAGCTATGATTGTTAGAATTTGGCTCATCCAGGCTTTCAATTGATCAGCTTGGCTTCACCAGGTTCACTACTCGTTCGGTCGTTTTGGCTGGGTATCAATAACTATCAAGGGATGATATAGGTGTTATATTTATTGATAGGAAATGAAAGAAATGATAGAAAGAAATTCATAATCATCAAGGTAAGGAAGAGATTGTTGGCCTTTATGGACCTAGAAGGGAATTTAATTGGTAGCAAATTTGAACTTTTTAAGGAAGCACACATAAATAAAAATATTAGAAAAAGAGTAGAAGAAGAATGAACACAACAGATTTATAGTGATTCTAGTATTAACCAACCTTACATCCACTCTCCAATTCACCAACTGGGTATTTTACCAAATCACTAATATTTTACAAGCTCACACTCAACTTACACTCTATTTGGATTAAGGGTTTATAAAGGATTGAAAGAGTTATTAATGGAATGAAATAAATGGGTTTGGTTTGAAAAGAAAGTGTTAAATTACATTTGTGTTTCGGATTGTAGGAATGGAAAGGAATGATTTATCAAATTATTAATTAAAAATTTTAATTTATTTGTTATATTTTTATGTTATATTATTATATTTATGTTTCAGATAGTAGGAATGGAAAGGAATGGTTTATCAAATTATTAATTAAAAATTTTAATTTATTTGTTATATTTTTATGTTATATTATATTTAATATATTAAAATAAATAATTTTTAAAAATTATCTAATTTAAATTATTTTTAATTTAATTTAAATAAATAATTATTTTA
>CATIWR010090332.1:0-27361 GCA_949677035.1 Omphalea diandra | reverse complement strand
CAACATTTTTGTTTTTGAAGAGAGAGAGAGTTGGGGGGGGGGGGGGGTGGGGGTTTGGGTGGTTGTATGATTTTTAGAATTTATTTTTGTTGCTGTTTAAGTAAAATAGAATCCATTTATATTGTATCGTGTTAAAAAATTAAAAAATACCAACCACCCCCCCCCACCCCCCCCCCCCCACTCTATCTCTCTTCAAAAAAAAAAATGTTGAATAAAATAAAAGAAAGAAAAAGCAACGAAAAAGGAAAAGAAAGATACTAATCCATATTGGAAGAACATTGGTGAAGAAATAAAAGTGTAAACTGCAACAGTACCTGCTTCCTTAATCTTGATCTTCTGGCTGACTCTCTGTTAGATTGCTTCCTCTTTTGTCTCTTCAGTTCACGCTCGTCCTATCCCACCAAAAACCTATAATTAATTGGAAGGAAAATAGTAGAGAAGACCACCTAGGCATGAATAAAATGACCCATGAAACCAACAATGCTTTTATCATTTTTGAAACAAATGAGAAGGCAGTTACACTAAAAAGGAAAAGATAACATCAAAACAAGGGATGCACAAGCCTCGGGATCACCGAGAGGGTGGGTACATCAAAATAGAACCAACAGAGTTCTTTTGGCTGTTAATAAACCAAGACCTACTTTACAAATTAAAAAGAAAATAAAAGTGACAAAAGCTCATTAAAACTATTAACTAACTGCAAGTTGCATACTTGAATCCATTGATCAGGCATTATCGCAGGAACAATTGCCGATGAGCCACTGGATGCATTTGCTCTAATCTTCGCAGTTCCAGAAGCAGCAGCTGGAGAAGCATTCCATAAGTCCACTCCAATATTTAAATTAGTTGCAGGCATAGATACAACAGGTTTCCCAGGCACTGATGCCTGGATATTTGCCCCTGAAGAGTTATTTTGCGCATTGGCTGCAGTTAAGTCAATGTGATTACACAAATAATGAGTGCATCCCCAGTGCATTATCTCTGTAACTTACAAAAATAAGAAGGGCATCCCCAGTGCATTAGCTCTATAACTTATATCTTTACATATATAGTTATAGAACTAATACATCAACAGAGTAATAACTTTTAGGGATAAATATGAGAAACATACCATCTGCAAGCATTTGATCAAAACTTCCTTTTTTATTTCCAGCAAATTCCTGAATAAACAAGGATAGCTATCCATTAAAAAAAAAAAATTAGAGACACTTATACTATTAATTTATCACACTTTCTGTCAGCAGGTTAACACAAAAAAGTTGTAATTCCAATTATACCATCCAGGACATCTGATTTCATATTGTGCAGATTATTGTAATGAAATAAGTTTCCATGGGTTGGTAATTAGCTATATCCTAGTCCAATAAACATTCAAGCTAAGCGATGAAAATAACCTAATAACAATTGACAACAATAGATTGACATATACCTGTTGGTTAGTGTTCTCATCACTTGCATCTGAGGAGCCATCACTACCACTTTCACCACTATGACAAACATTTTATCACCAGAAAAGTTTGAGATAAGAAAAATCATAAGTGAACACTGCGACAGGAACACATCTCTAAGCTTTTCAAAATAAAAGTTAGTGATAAGATTTGCCTTGACCTACCTTTGGGAGGCACCATCATTTCCAGAACCTGAAGCTGCCTTTACACTCTCTCCCACCTTGCTTGCTAAAGTTCCCTTGGGTTTTTTGGCTAAAGCCCGATCCTTTCCATCAGGGCCCTTTCCTTCCAATTCTGCATTAGTCTGTACTGTTGGTGTCTAGAGAAGAGATAATGCAAAAATAAAAAAAATAAAAAAAATCAGAAGACAAATTAACACTAATGGATTATATTAAGGTAGGAAATAATACTGTAATGTACTGAACACGATATGAATTAGGTACACATACAAAAGCTACAAATCAATTGCAAGAGTAGACATTCAATATTACCATGGTCATATTAGGATGGGCATACACTCCCCCAGCAGGGTACAAAGCTGGGTATGGAACTGGGGTCCCATAGGGTGGGATTAGAGGATGCTGAAAGATCGCAAACCAAAAAGCAAGTAAGAGATTTCTTCTTTTTTTCGTACACGGGAGAGTAAAGGATTCCTCTTTGTAAATTCAAAGAGATGCACCCATTACCAATACATTCTTAAATAATACAGATATTGACCTGACCTCCCCAGAGATAAGGATGGGGAGTTGGAGATGGAACAGTTGATGCAAAAAAGGGAGGAGGTGTAGCTCCAGCACCATAATAAGCCTAAAAGAGTAAATGATTTGTAAGCATATCTAAGATTACTTTTATGCAGGCATTAAATTAATAAATGAATTTCATAAACATAAACCTGCATAGAATGTGACCAATCAGGATATGCAGGTGTCATTGGTATTTCCTGCAAATATCAATAAAAATAAGCAAACTTGCACAAAGGTGCACTGTGAGTTGGAGACAGCAAACAAGATGGATAATACCTGTGTCGAAGATGCTGATTTGGAAGGTGTGCTCTCTTCTCCTGTCCCCATTGGAATCAACCCAAGAAGTACCACTAGTTCAATATTTACAACTGGCTTCCTATGTATCCTAAGCAATATCTATGAAGCATCTGCAGACATCATACAGTATAACCACATATGTCAAAATTTAAAGTCATATTTCAAAAATTACTTATTACGGTACTTTTTGACCGGAATAACAAAACAATTATCCACTATTAACCATGCAGTAGGAAATCTAAAGACAAGGTGGCTTCCATCAAGAACTGAGAAGTAATGTTAAAAATATATTCCACATGGAGCTGGGTAATTGAGCTATTTCACCGCAGACCAAAAACTCAGCTGACCGCAATGGACCAGACTACAGCTAGCTAAAACCATTATCAGCATAACTGGCCCAAGACGAAGTAATAAAACCTCATATTTATCTCAGAAGTACAAACTCCAGTTGGCAGCCTCTTCAAATCACTCTTTTCATGGATGGTTAACTATTCAACTGATATTGCAACACTAACATAATTTGTTTAATGCCAAATCCTTGAAAGAGAAAAAGAAGATAAAACCCTTTAAAGATTCAACAGCAAAGCCAAAATGGAAAGGAAATTACTTGAAATACATATTCCAAATTAGCTCCAGTTCCTAGCAAAGTTATATTCATTTTTTCAAGAAAATGACTCAAAAATGACACGCTTCGCCCCCTTTTCTGCTTTTCCCTTCTTCTTCTTTCATTCCCTTTTCAGTGCAAAAAATGAATCAGTTCCTTGTTTAAGTTGTCTGACATAATTTATTTGCTAAAAAACAATTATTCGCTTGAGACTTGCTAATGTATCCCTGCTGCAAACACCTAAGCTTCATAAACATTAATTTAAAGACCTTTACTTTTTGGTACAGAAAAATCAGCCATTGTACCAGCCTGGCAATAATGCAAACAGCTTGACAGTATTACTTTTTAAAATTGTAATGCTCAAACACAGTTAAAACTAAACCTAGGAGACCTATTAAGTAATACTACTGAGGGGCATGCATGCTGTGAATTTTCCATTTAGTGGATTGACAATGGATCCATCTCAAACTCTGAGAGTGAGTGGACTCCAAATTCCCAGGTTGCAAATGAATGCAAAATAATTGTAGAGAAATCTATATCTGAACTTGTAACTTATTTTGGCCACAGTTCATTTAGATTAAAGGACAAATAATATCCCAGTATGAGTAGTATCCCACATCCTTCTTTCAATTATGTTGACATGAAAACAGACCCAAAAAAAAAATCCTTTTGTAGACCTTAATTATACTTTGGACGCATTCCATACATCCAGAATGGCTTGGACAAACCATATCCAGTCATCATTATTCCTTGCTCCCTAATTTTAATCAAAATAAAATCATCACTATGTAGAATCAAACATAGCATCCAAAGCAGTTGCACAAAATATTTGTTTAAGCATTTGATAATAATAAATTATATGTATTAGCTACAACCAACTCTCGCAAGATTAACAAATTAGCTCTCAAGTTAAAAATTTTATGCCAACATGCCTCTATAGATCTGTATAACATATCCCTGAAATTGGCAATTGAAATGCACAAATTCAACACCTAAAACAAAATGCCAAATATTCACACACAAGCAAACCTAAGCTAAAAGTGAATTAAGAATCGTGTAGAATTTTTTCCAATTCCCTACAGCAATCTCAAAACTCAAAAACAAACCAAACCCAATTCAGAAGATAAGCAAAACATACTTAATTAAGCTCCCTAATTGACTCAACAAAAAAAGAGAGGCAGATCCGTAAATATAACAACAAACGATAAAAATTTGAACAAAAATAAACAAGCACAACGTGTAAACATGCAAAACATAATAAAATTAACTGAAAGAGAGCTAGAGAAGGAGGAAAGACCTGGTTTCATAGCGTGGAAGAAAGAGTGAGACGGAAGTCCCAGTTGGATATTTTATAAAAGAATACAGTACATAGAGAGCGGGAGAGAAAGCCTCCTCCTTTTTCTTCTAGATACTTCCCCTTCTCTTCGTCAAAGATCAACGGCTGACAATTTAAGGTAAAGAACAATATCGAAAGCCTAAAAATTAAAGACAAGATAAAGACAAGACAAATAGAACCCAGAAAACAAAACCTCTAATAATCTCAGTTTCAGTTTTTTTTTTTTTTTTTTTGTCTTTGTTGTTATTGAGAATGTTGCTAGAACTGAAAAATATTGGATCTTTTTGGTGTTTAAGGTGCAGATAGATAGAAGTGAGGTGGTGGGGCGGTGGCCAATGGGAGAACGAGGTCGAGGAGGCCGGTGGAGAGAGAGAGATGAGGGTTTGTCGGGGATGACACGTGCGATAAAGAGGAATCCAGCTGTCCACATTTTACTGGATTATGTATGTAACGTGAGCTATAGGCTATAGATGACTAATCATTGATTATGGATAATTTTTTCTATAGTTAATTATTGACCTTGAAAAATACAACTAATGCCCACAGCACAACTACTCCGCTGTCTCTGGTTTTTCTCCCTTCCACGTCAGCACAATTCCAGCATTATTTTTTCTCTTTTAAAAATTTTCTTAAAAAAACTAAGACGTGAAATTGATAAAAAATGATTGGAATTAATAATTACAAATTAATTGTTAAATTTATTGAAAAAATTAGTTTTAATTTTATAGTAGAAGACTTAATTACTTTTACTGTAAAAAAGTTATTTTATTTGAATTTATTTATTATTTTGGAAGATTAAAGAGATATTAATTATTTTTAGTTTTTTGTAATTTTGTGAGAGAAATTAATTGGATAATATTTTAATTATTTAACAAAAAGAGTAATTTAATTATTATATTATTTTTAATTAATACTATTTGATAATTTTTTAATTATTATGTAATTATCTTAAATGATAGTTGAAGAGAGTATTATTCATAATTATGAGTCCTGATTCTCTAATGTCTCTAAATAAATACGTACAAATTATCGAGGAAGCAACATTCCCAATTGCCATTCCCAACGAAAATAAAATCATTGGTATTGGTCGTAAGCAAGTTTAATAATTCCTAACTGAAATTATTATTATTATTATTTGTTGTCTATTAATAATTTCTTAGCTGAGAAAATTAGTCTATACTTTGAATCAGCTATAGGAGACATGTCTATTATTTTATTTTATTTTTGATATATCGTGTGATTATATTACTTCCAAAAGAGTCATGACTGTTAGTAATTAATAAATTAGTAATTTACAACTCATACCAAGCACTAGAATTATCATTATGATAATAATCCCACAAAAAGTACAATTTACATTTTTAATAAATAGAACTTGAAACTCTAAGATACAATATGCATCACTTTTGTCATCAAAACAAAAGGTCATTTGCGACATGTTAAGTCCATTAATGTTATTGCATTTCTTCATAATTTTTTTCATGTTTAATTTGTGAAAACCTATGAACAAGATTGACAGCTATATTTTTAAATTTTGGAGAATAAAAAGGAATCTAGATTATGTTATTCTTCAAATAAATACTGGTGAGTACTCATTCATTCTTTGAGAAAAAAAATTAAGCAATAGTAAAAAAAAATTAGTCAATGTACAAGGATGAGTTTATATTAGGTTGTTATCTTTAAACAATTGTGTAATTTTAGAATTTTTTTTTAAAAATAAGAATGGAGCAAATTGTTTCTTTTTAAAATTTACTATAAAAATGAGATGATTTAATAATTAAGTTTATATAGTTAACTATATTTTTTTAAAACATTTATAGATTGAACAATGATGCTTTGTTTTTCAAAAAAAAAAAAGGTGAAAATTAAGCTGATATTGATAATAGAGTTATGAATTTTTCATATAATTTGTGTTATGTTATTATAGTAATGTATGAGTGTTATTTTATGTGAAAGCTAGTGCATATATTTAGCATAGTCATAATTTTCTTGATTTTAAATATGCGTCTATATTTTATCAAGTCAATATTTTTATGATACAATGTTAAACATGTATATTATATGTTAATTTTTTGAAAATCTATATCAAGTATTATATATTCTTTCACTATATCTTATAAATTCGATATCTACCTATTATATGAAAATGCTAATAATAATGGAACCATTGATTTATTATCTCTTAAATAAACATGTAGTTGACAGCAGTATAAGACCATAGGAATTTTTAGTTTCTTATTTCTAGTTACAACACTCATATATCTTTACTTGCTTTTAGCACAAATTTTTCTTATGTATCTTAGCCTATTGAAGAGATAATCTTTTAAGAACTATGCCTATAAGAGAAAAAGAGTAACATATTGAATTCTTATATATATATATATATATATATATCGAGAAAAGAAAAGTTATAAATCATTATTAGTAATTTCTGTTGATTAAATGTTGGATAACAAACATTAGCAACAGCAGCATACGCCACGGTTATATTATCCCTTCCCTTAAAGGGAGCTTTATTTGTGAGTAACTCCCAAAAAACAATTGAGAAACTAATATATAATACATTCACCTTGTGGTCACAATGTTTCTTCATTCCAACTCCAAGTGCTGCTTTGCTAAATAACTAATTTGAAAAAGAGATAGAATTATAAGTGATTAACAAAATTCATAGAACCTTAAAAAAAAAATTAAAAAAAAAAAAGAAGAAAATACCTCAGGTGCCATTTCCAGCTTCACAAGTCAATTCATTGGTTACCTCCTCTCTATTTAGCCCAAAATCACACACCTTAATATGTTTCTTATCTTCTGTGAGAAGTAAGTTGCCTGCAATACCCATAAAATGTCTTTGAGTAGATGATCTATATATGATTACAAAATATTAACAATCTTAATTTCTTATTTATTTTGGAAAATAAAGAGGGAGTTCTATAAGTGTATTTATATGTGTAAATAAAACTAAGTTTGAACTCATAAGAGAAAGACTTGAATTTATCCAAAATCAAAATCAATTTCTATGCTTGACTAATCAATATAGTGTGAAATGAAGGAAAACTACTAAAATGAAAGGAGGCTGAATTACTAGGCTTTAAGTCTCGATGAGCGTAGGTATTCCATTAGCCCGACAAATATCTAGTGCAAAACTTATAGAAAGAGCTTTGGGCGGATACTCCATAAATATTTCTGTAGTTTACCACCACTTAAAAGTCCAGTAATTAAGAACATGGCTGGCTCTACAGAGGCACTAATTAACTGTTTTTGCAAAATAAATTGTAATTAAGATCAAAATGATCGTTGATTAAAATATATATCAAGTATCAAAAGTACTCAAACAATGAGTATAACTAAATAACTTGGTCATTGTATTGCAAAGTGAATTTAATTAAATGTGAAATGTTCATATCTCATATCACTAAATTCAGTTTAATCCAAGGTCTAGAAAAGCCAAGACATCTGAAATGCAACTTGATTTCATATGTATGATGACAAAAGTTTAAATTACTAAGGTTATTAATGATTAAGGGCCACTTTAATTATTGTAAGAACTTTCATTTCTATTACTGAAAATGGATAAATAAGCCAAATCTAAGAAATCTTAAGCAGATAGCCAGGTTATAAAAGTGGAATGATAACCTATTGTAGATTATTATTATTAAGTTTTTAATGTTTACTATAATATCAGGTGACATGAATTTATAAGCAATGATTTTACAATACTAAAATCATCTATTGCCTTATGTAATAGTAGTAAACAAAAGATACAATCCAAATTTATCTCTTAATTTCAATCACAAATAAAAATTAGGAGAGGATATGTAGATGTACAATAACTAGATTATAATGCATTTAATTTTTTTTTAAAAAAAAAGAAAATAATATTATTGATGCACATAAGGGATAATACAATGAAATATCTTGACTACATTTTCACGATTCAACTTTAATTGTAATGAAATCTCCCTTTGAAATTTTTCCTTGTGTTCAAGAATCACAGTTGACGTTTTCATAGGTTGTGTTATCTTCACAGCAACAGGAAAGGATTCAAACCCAGAAGGATGGTTCAAAAAGTATCAACATTACAAATTCAATATATAAGTTCCTCAACCAAGGGTTAGTACAAGAACTTCAAATGTTTGCAAGAGAATTAAATTAACCAAACACACACACACACACTCTCACAAAACAAGCATCACTCAATTTTTAGTATTCTTAAGATTAATAATAACTTCACATCATTGTTTGTCATCTTCTGCTATATGTCTTCTCTATTATAACGCACAGCAACGTTATTCACATTCCAACATGAAATCCAATATAAGATTTCTTTTTGAATAGTTATAACTCTAAATCAAAATTATTAAAGGTACTAATTAAAGAAATAATTATAAAATGCCTCAATAAAAGAATCTCAATCCAATAACTTACAACGACGTAAAAATTTATATCTGCCATTTTTCTAAGAAGTAACCATATACTTCTAATTTGCAGCACTTATTCTTAATATTCATCTTGTTTTCTATTTCATTTTTTTTATAAAATGAGTTGTGTCATTCCTTAAAACCTACTCATAACACAATTTATCTAATTGTATAAAGACATATTAATTTTTAAACTTATTCGTTGATTTCTCGTAAGTAATCTCAACATCTTGCATCTCACACATAAACTCTATTATCATTCTTAAACGTTAGCAATAAACTCTAACTGTAGTCATCATTTATATAAAATACTTGACTATCTTATATGTGAAACAATAACATATAACTAGCTTTGATGGCTTCATCTATCTTTCATTAGATAGCTCATATAACAACACAAACAATCACCTCTCTCTCTCATCCTCCATTAAATGGTAAATTATTCACCACACTCAGTGTCCATAATAGTTCACCCGCATATCATTTGAAGAATTTAACTAATGGTTCCACTTGATTGTGAAAGGATGTTAGGGTATAATGTGTGCATTAGTGCCAATAAAAAATTATAACATTAAATTTACTCTAATAAAATACAACATTAGATAACGTTAAAGAACATAACAAATATATGTTCCGAGGAGTTCAAGAGGTCATTGGCAACTTGTATATGCAATTACACATCTATATTCTTAAATTCACAAAATTAAATTAAACTTAATCAAGATAAGATAGCTCCGCTTAGCTATAGTAGGTACACCTATCATATATAAACATCTAATTTACTTTGACATTCATATAAAGACTTAAATAAATGGGCTAAAGCTAGACTTTTTTTAATTTTTTTTGCATGTATCTTTAAAATATGAATAATTTAAAATGTAAATCAATATTCATATCAATCTTAAGGAATACTTATAACAGGAGGTAGAAACTTGTTTATATCATATAAATTACTTCAATAAATTCTGTTTTCTGAAAGCAGAGACTTATATGGTACTGTGTATTTCAACTCCTTTATAGGGTAATTATTATTTACAAGCTTCATAACATGGAAGCTAAATTGGTAATTTGCATAAATGCAACCAAAGCATCTCTAGCAACTACATAATTATAATTAGACTTGAACACTTTGGAGCAACACAGTTCAACTAGCCAAGTGAAGAAAATTAAAGCACTTAATGTTGAAATTTTTGTATAAAACCTATGGCAACCAATATATTGAGTGAAAGCCTTCACAATTGCTCGCATTATGTTGTTTTTTTAATATCCAAATGATATGTATACATAAATATTAAAATCATGCTTAGAATGATACACTAATACACATCTCCATGCATGTACACATACATAACATGAAATTCATCGATTCATATATATTGAATCAAAATTTAATGAATAATCTTAAGGCAAATAACTTTACCACAATCTAGAAAAATCAATTAAACTTTATCATTTTGTCACAAGTTTTTTTTTTAGAATTGTAGTTTTTCACTTCTTTTACTAGTTGATATTGGCCCATAGAGTTCTTTATCTCAAGAAATTTGATCATGTAGAATATATCAAAGCAAAAAAAATTTTGTTTTTGTATTTGTTTCTGCGAGAAAAGGTAAAATATGAAAAATAAGAAAATAAAATCTTAATACATGGAAATTCTACAAGAGAAGCAAACACAAGTAAAATAATCATCATAAAATATGAAATTGCATAGGTATATTAATATACGATGTTGCAGTGATTCCACCTCACAAATACCATTCCTTGATCATAAAAATGAACTCACAATTCCGAGATAAAGATAATTCTTAAAATTATCTTCAATTAATCAGGACATATATTATAACTAATGATTCTAAACCCACTAAGGTTCATCTCACTACAAGAAAAACTCATAATTTCAACATTTTTATATAAATCTCAAAAACAACAAGAGCCAAAAAAAAAAGAAAGAGAAAGACTTGATCAAGAAGATGACGTAATGTGTTAATCTAAGCAAGAAGGATAAATTGAATCAAGAAAAGAGAAAAAAGAAAAATCATTTCATTTTTTTAATAAATGCAAAGGAAAAAAAAACATACTCTCCTTCATAAATAAGAGAATAAGATCCTTCAATGATCAATCTATGAATAAGCACACGACAAGAACCAATAAGCAAGCTTTTGTCGTTGTTGAAAATGAAGTCGTTTTGCAAAATATCCTCCTCCTGGTTTTCAGCATTGTACGTTGCAATAGTTTCCTTATTTATGTTTTGATTTTGGTTAAACCTTTCAAGTTGCATTAAACAACGATCATATAAAGAGAAAGAGACTATTGTGTGTATTTTATTTTTATAAAAAAATAAAAGCAAAGTAAGATAAGAAAAAGGTTTTTAGTTTATTTTATTGAGAATTTATTATTTATTTTATTGTTTTCATGGAATCATTTAGGAATTTATTTGTGTATTTTAAAAATGAGTACAGATTTAATCATGTGCTTTTTATTAACTAATTATTTTCCGATACATGTGGCAAGTAGCAACTTAATACTAGCTAAATGGGGAAAATTTTTCTTTATTTAAGCAATGATGATATATATACAAATATGAAAATTAAATAAAAATAATGCATTAAAAATTTTATATATATATATATAAAATAGAGTTTTCAATAGTTATGTCTTCATGGATAGTTATTATTTTTATAATTGAATAATAAATATTTATAAAATTCGGTGTAAGCATTAATTGCAAATCAGAATAATCATAACTATTAGATTTTTACTCTAAAAACTGAAATTGCAGTAGTCATGGATTAGTAAAAATTGCAATAACAATTACAATATTATATATATATAGAAAAAAATTCACTTTTTCTACTTGACTTAGCATCTTAAAATTCTCAATTATCACTATTTAATGTTTTAGAATTTTAAAATTTATCATTTTTATCATATATTTATGATAATTAAGATCAAAGTAATAATGAAATATTTATTATTAAATCAATTATGATATAGTTAATTAATCTTAATATTAAATAATAAGAAATTTTAAAAATTGAAAAATTAACTTTATTTTATATACAATGAATGATATAGAAAAAGTATTTCATACATAAGATAACATTTTTTAAAATTATTTATTTAAAAAGATTCTATAAATATTTTTTAATGTTAAAATAATTTCAATTTATATAAAATAGTGTTGATAATTTTATGTAAAATAAGGTTGGATAAATTTATGAATTTTAATTTTATAAATTTTGAATATTTTAATTCACATGTATATTAATATTAATTTCTTTTCTGTTTATCTAAAATTTATATATGCGTGTGTCCCCTTAAAAAAAAATTATCTTAAATAAATAAGGTTCAAATTATATTTATTGCTGAAAATATTTTTAAATTATATTAAATTAATTTGATAAACATAGAAGTTAAAATTCATTTTAAAAATTTAAAGATAAAAAATTAGAATGTTGAGGTTAATTTTTTTCTTTCATATATATATATATATATTTGATATAGCAATGTATTTAAAAAAATTTATGATACATTTATGGTATTTTTAAAAATTATAATAAATTTATGTAGTATTATTATCACTTTAAATTAAAATTTATAGCATATATATACAAATTTATTACTAGTTAAATATTTTTAAAAAATAATTATGATAATTCAATTTGTCAAAGACTAAGTAACTAAAATATTTACTTTTTTGTTAAAGACTAAATAAATGAATTTTCCATTTTATATAATGAGCATTTTGTTAATATTATTAGAAATAGAAAGATATCAATACTATTATATTAATAAGTTTCTATTAGAAATCAAATGAAAATAAATCAAAATCACTAACCAAATTATAATAATATTCGTTTATTACTAATACTAAGATAAAGTTATGTGTATTTTTTCTTTATTTAAATCTTATAATAATAATTATAATAATTATAATAATTTAATACTCACTGTAAAATAAAATGTAATGATGTTTATAACATACTTATAAACACCTATTTTGTGTAATGCTTAAATTTTTCAAAAAGAATTTTTTCATTGAAATTTGTTCTTTGTAATTTTTTCATGTACTATGTATATATATATATATATATATACACTATGATTATTTTTACTTCTGCATTCACAATAAATCACAAATAATTATTATTTTAATAGGATAGATCTTATAAAAAAGATAAATGATACTTTCTTATTGAGAATATAAATTTAAAAATAAATAATTAGATAATCAAAGTGAATATATTGAGCATATGAGACGTCAGTTTTGCAAACCGAAATTTTACTAGAATTGAGATGATTCTCTTTAATAAGAAAGTTACATATTTATTTTTTTAGTTATATAAATTTAAAAACGATTTTGATATTTTATTTATTATTATTATTTTTTAAAAAGTTAATGTAAATGAATTACATTCATATTGTATTAAAAAGATATTTGATACAATTGATGAGTCTAACTAGTAGCTGTTTAATGCTCATCAATTGTATTTTATCTGTTTTGTGACTAACTAGAATAGGTTGCGGATAAAGGAAATAACATTAAATCGCTGCTGATAATATTAGTTGCAAAATGAAGTTGTTTATGAACTGGTAGTATAATAGTTAGTAAAAAGACAAAAGTGCCCCCCTTGGAATTTCATTTGAGGTGGATGTCTACTATTAATTTTTTTGATGATGCATGGGGGGTTCAAATTATGCATCTTTTAATTTGTCCACTTTCATACTCGAAAAAAAAAAATTGTTCTTTTTTTTTTTTTTTTTTTTTTTATGGGTGTTTGAGACAGCTCTTGAATGCAGTTGATAGTTATTTTGCATTCAACAACTGCTTCAAATATATTTGTTAATTATTTTCAATTATCAGCTAATACTTGATTGTGCTCTCAATCAGCTATTGATCCCATTAGTTATATTTTAGAGTTTTTCATCAACAGTTGGCAATACTTTTAATATTTAGACAAAATTACCCTTTGTAAATAGCCTCAGAATTCTTATTTTAAATGTAAAAACTATTTCGTTTTTATTTAAAACCTAAAATATAAAACCCCAACTCTTTACAACTTACTTTTCATTCTTGATACAATAACTTCATCGCCCAAGTTATACTCCATCGTCCAAGTCAAAGAATTTTGTATAATAGATATTTTATTTTTCTTTTACTGTTTATATTCTTTTTAAATATTTAGAATTTTGGTAATTTTATTTTTCTTCTACTGCCAATATGCTCGTTGATTTTGGTTATCTTAAATAATAATTTTTGTATGTATATATGATGAAGTCTTAATCATCAATTTATGATGATGAAGGAAGGAAGGAAGGATCACAAAACTGTTCAAATTTATATAACAATACCATCAAATAATAATGGCCTATAATTAGTTTAGGATATCTTTTTCAGTTTGGTTCAATCGCTGGTATCTGGTTTATAATGTCTTATGATCTTTGTTGCGAATTATGATGGAGTGAACACTGGATAGAAAATATTTTTGATTTCCTGTTGGTTAGGATATTTTCAGTTTTCTGTATATAATCACACAAAAAAAAGAGAAGATTGCAGGTAGAATTCACACACAAAAAAACCAAAATGCTAAATTTTGGTTCAGGAACATTATTTTATTCAAAACACAAGATAGTCCTGGAGGAAAATATGAAAGAAATTCATCTTGTCGTTTTTTTTTTTATCGAAGGGTCATATTTTGGCACATGGAAAGGCAGATGAGAGAGTATGTTCAAGTGATTTTTAAGGAAATTATCAAAAGAAAATTTGCAAAATATAAAAAGAAAGGATCGGTTTAATAGCGTATATGTGCGTATGTAAGAATACTAGAAGGGTTGCATGTGTTGCGGATATCTATTTGTTATACTTTGTATTTGTCCCATTTATTTTGTATTTCTCTTATTTCATTTACTTTGTATTTATTTGTATTTATCTCTTATCTCATTTACTTTATATTTATCTCTTATTTAATTTATTTTTTATTTATTTGTATTTGTCTTTTATCTCATTTACTATGTATTTATCATATCACATGTACTTTTATGTATAAATAGACAAATTACTTTCAATAATAAATAACAAATTCATTATTCTCTATATGGTATCAGATCTTTATCATAGCTTCCTCTTCTACTTTCAATTCACCCACCACCACCTCTCATACCTTCTCTATCAAACTTACAAGCAAGAATTATCTTGCTTGGAAAACCCAATTTCTTCCCTTACTTAACTATTAAAACCTGACGGGATTCGTTGATGGAACAACTCCCAAACTTGTCCCCACCATAGCTAATCTCGAAAACTCTTCTGAAACAATTGTTAATCATGTATATCAGCAGTCGTTTCAGAAGGACCAAATGTTTCTTTGTTGATTATTTTCTTCTCTATTAGAGGAGATCTATCCCTACATCATTGGTATGACATCCTCTCAGGAGGTTTGGTTTGCACTCGCTAGTACCTTTGGCGCCATCTCTCACAATCATCAGCTTTAGCTCCACATTAAGTTGCAAGAACTCAAGAAAAAAGATTTGACCGTGTCTCAGTATCTTCAACGTGCCAAATAGCTTGCTAATAAGTTAACTATCGTCGGACATACCTTATCTGCTTCTGAGTTTAATGTTGTGGTGTATCGTAATATTAGTCGTGAGTATCACAATATTATAACTGCTTTAAATCTCCAACCCGATCTAGTTTCTTTCAATGAGTTTTATGGTCACTTATTGGCCCATGAAATTCTCCTTAAAAGCATGAATAGCCTTCCTATTGTCAACAATTCTACCCGCCAAACGACATCCTCTCCTAACTCTTCACCTACGCCCGTTGGCAAACCCAATCCTTCTCGCCCACCAAACCGCAAAAGAGGCCCATGCCAAATTTGTAATCTCCGAAACCACACTGATGATCGTTATTGTCGTCGCTATGAACCATGTCACACCCAGTGTCCACAAGCTAATGTTGTCCATATCCCACAACAAAGCCTTCTTCCACGCCCTCCTACACCAACCCAACAACCTATTCCTTGGATAGTTGACTCTGGTGCTAACTATCATGTTACTCTTGACCTTACTTCTTTTCACCTACCTTATAACTACACTGGTCATGATCAACTTCAGGTTGCAAATGGTCAAGGTTTGGCTATTGCCCATGTCGGTAATGGTCTAGTCTTTTCACCTACTGCTTCTTTGTCTTTATCTAATATCTTACATGTTCCCTTCTTATCTCAAAAATTAATTTCAGTCCATAAATTTTGTCTTGATAATAATTGCTTCTTTGAATTTTGGCCTTCTCATTTTTTTATTAAGGATAAGGTAGCCAAGGCAATCCTCTTCAAAGGCCTGAATAAAGATAGCTTATACTTATTGCCAGCTGGAGGGAAGAAGGAGGCACATGTCTCCACTCTTTTGTCTTTTGATGACTGGCATAATAAACATGACCACGCTCATTCCAAAATAGTGTCCAAAGTAATTATGGAGAATAAATTAGAAACGGTCACCACCTCGCCAAGTTCCAAATGCACCGTCTGCTACGTGGGGAAACTCACACGTGCTCCTCTTGCTCCTGTCGTACATCGTAGCATGATGCCTTTAGAACTTGTCCATTCCGATGTATGGGGACCATACCCCACTGTGTCTAGTTTAGGTTTCAAATATTTTCTTGTTTTCATTGATGACTTTATCCGATTCAGCTGGGTTTATTTTCTTAAAAATAAAAGTGATGTTTTTAATTCTTTTATTAATTTTCAAAGTCTTATTGAAAAGCAATATAATGGTTCTATAAAATCTTTTCAATCTGATTTTGGGGGAGAATATCAAAAATTACTTCCCTATTTTGCTCAAAAAGGTATAACTCATCACTTGACTTGCCCACATACTCGTTAGCAAAATGGGGTGGCCGAAAGAAAAATAAGATATATAGTTGACACTGGCCTATCCTTACTTGCTCATAATGATGTTCCATTAAAATATTGGTCATATGCTTTTTACACTGTAATTTTTACAATTAATTTTTTGCCCACCGAAATTCTAAATGGTTCAAGTCCAATTCATAAATTATTTTTAAAACCTTTTGATTTTTGGCATTTACAAGTTTTTGGATGCACGATTTTTTCATATCTTAGGCCATATAATTCTCAAAAGTTGGCGTTTAGAAGTAAACCATGTGTCTACTTGGGCCCCTCACCTAATCACTTTGGACACCTTTGCTAGGATATAGATAGTGGAAGAGTGTATATTGCTAAACATGTTCAATTTAAGGAAAAAGAATTTTTATTTAAAAATAAAACTTCTTTAGTTACAAATGCACATGTGTCACCTCCCTCTCTCCAATTGTGGCTATCACTTTGCTCATCTTTATCAAGTACCACTTCTCATGCTAATCTTAATTTTTATCATAATTTTTCGATCACTTCTCTTAATTCTAATCCAACTTCAAGATCACTCTCATCAAATCCATCTTTCCCTCCTTCTCATCTTAATAATAATCATTCTCATCTTAATAATAATCCTAAACACAATTCAAATTTTGTTCCATCATCTCAATCCTCATCTTCTCTATCTCAATCCAACCATAACCGAAACACTCTTGCTCTTATTCATTTTTCGTCCTTATCTCCTTCTCATTCTTCTCCATTCTCATGTTTTCTCATTCAATCTCTATCATCATTCATTCTTGGTCTTAACCTTCTAGTCGACCTTACCGATTATTCTTCACCACGTGAATCAGTGTTGCACAGGACTTCCTCACCTACCTCCTCTTCTTCTCCTCAACGTCTCCACCCAATGCACTTACGTCCCACTACCATGGCCAAAAGGCAAGCTCATCTCTCTCACCTTGTATCCTCTTCCAAGCCTAAACTAGATTATCTCAATATAGAACCTTCAACCTTTACCCAAGCCAAACCATACAAATCATGGCAATAAGCAATGCAAGCCGAAATAAATGTTTTGCTCACCACCCACACCTGGCTTTAGTACCTAAACCTTCTAATGTTAATATAGTTGGAAACAAATGGGTTTATAGGATTAAAAGAAAATCAGACGATAGTATTGATCGCTACAAGGCTCGCCTTATGACCAAAGGCTACCACCAACAGTTAGGAGTGGATTTTCAAGAAACTTTTAGTCCAGTGGTCAAAGCAACTACTATTCAAATAATCCTAGCCTATGCTACAACACAAGAATGGCCTCTTCGCCAGCTTGATGTCTCCAATACCTTTTTGCACGGGTTCTTAGATGTTGACATATACATGGAGTAACCTCAAGGCTTTGTTGATGCCAATTATCCTGATTATGTTTGCAAGCTTCAACGCTCTCTTTACGGCCTCAAGCAAGCTCCTAGGGCTTGCGCCATTTTCTCTTGGCACTTGGTTTTAAATCATCTAAAGCGGATACCTCCTTATTTATTTATTTCACTGACACCACTAAAGTCTTTATTCTTGTGTATGTTGACGATATTTTAATCACAGGTCCCACTACTACAACAATTCAGTCTGTGATTCAATCCTTACAATCTGAATTTCCTGTTAAAAACTTAGGTGATTTATCCTATTTTCTTGGCATGGAGGTTGTTCGCACTCTATGTGGTTTGATTATCAATCAACAAAAATAGTTGCAAGATTTTCTTTTGCGCATGGGTATGTCTAATGCTAAGAGATGTGCCACGCCAATTGGCACAACTCCACCTTTTACTAAAAATGTCGACATGCCACTTGAAGATGGTACCCAATATCGTCAAACTATTGGTGTCCTCCAATATGCCACATTAAGCCGTTCGGACATTGCATTTACCATGAACAAATTATGTCAATACATTCATTGCCCCACTGATGTGCATTGGAAAGCATTGAAGCGTGTCCTGCGCTACTTGTTGGACACAATCTCTTATGGTTTGTTCTTTTCACAAGACTCCCCTTGCTTTATTCAATGTTTTACTAATAGTGACTGGGGTGGCTGTAATGATGATCGTCGTGGTGTATCTTGCTTTGTTATGTATCTTGGTTCTAACGTGGTGTCTTGGGTGTCCAAGAAACAACCCACAGTTGCCCGTTCTTCAACTGAAAACGAATACAAGTCCTTGGCTAATGGCACTGCAGAGGTGATTTGGATAGAATCATTGCTTCAAGAGTTGGGGCATTCCTCTTCTACACTGCCTACCCTTTAGTGTGACAATATAAGCGCCATTTATCTTACCTCCAATCTCGTGTTTCATGCTCGAATGAAATATATTGAGTTTGACTACCACTTTGTACATGAGCGTGTTGCAGCTAGTCAACTTCGAATCTGATTCATTGCCACTAAAGACCAAGTTGCTAACATACTCACCAAGTCTTTGTCTACTGCTCGGTTTCTATTTTTGCGCAGCAAGCTTCGCTTGATCCCTCGCTCGCCATTGGCTTGAAAGGGGGTGTTACGAATATCTATTTATTTTACTTTGTATTTATTCCATTTACTTTATATTTATCTCTTATTTCATTTACTTTGTATTTATTTATATTTATCTTTTATCTCATTTATTTTGTATTTATCTTTTATTTCATTTACTTTGTATTTATTTATATTTATCATTTATCTCATTTATTTTGTATTTATTACATCACATATACTCTTATGTATAAATAGACAAATTATCTTCAGTAATAAATAACAAATTCATTATTCTCTACAACATGGACTAGCGAACAATTTAACTTATTTGTTGATATACGTATGAGGCACTACCATTGGTAAGAGAAGTGGACGTGGATGGAGTGATAAAGGATGGTCATGGTTAGAAAATAATTTCATAACTCTGATAATATATTATTTATTATATTACTTTAGTTTTACTTTATTTAATTTAAGATATAAAATATAAATCATATACACATATTAGAATTTTATAAGTTAACAATAACAACTAAACATAATTTATCAAATGCTCAATATATATCATCTATTATCTACGTGTAATAGGTATTCCAAATTGACCCTAAAGAAAAATATTACATTTTAATTCCAAATACTCTTAAAAAAAAGAGAGATATACTTAATTAAATATTTTAGTGTAGTTTTCAATAAAGAACATTATTGTATTATTAGAAATAATAAATACTTGATCATTTTTTGATAGAATAATTGTTGAAGGTAAGGGATGAAGTTATTATAATCACAAAGTACAATTTTATTTTCGAGATTTTTAAAATTTAAATCAATACTATGAAAAAAATTATATTCTCACAAGTATCATAAATTATTAATATCTATATATTTATAATCTAAGTTCTTAAAAAAATTTAAGAAATAAAAATATTTTTTAATTTTTTATTAAAAATGACATGATTAAGGAATCATAGCAATTAAATACCTAATTTATAAAAGTATAACAAATAAATTATTTTGATACATTAAATCTATCAACTTATAATATATACATGTAATTTATTTAATGATTTCAATCAATATATTTTACGTGATTTTTTTCATTATCAAATAAAAAAAGAATATAGTTAAATTAAAATATAAATATAATAGCTCAAACATTAAACAAAATTGTGCAAAACATAATGCTGGTACAATTATAAGAATGTGATTTCATCTTTTAATTGGTATTCGGTCATGTGGGTTTTCCTCTCCTTCTCTTGTGGGTGTGCCCCCAGTATTATCACTCATTTTTATTTTTTATTTTTTTGAGCAAACTCATTTTTGGTTAATTAGTTTCAAGCCATAAACATGTATAATATAATATTTCTTAAAATGATATGGCATGACAACCAATCAATATATGAATTATATTGAAAATTCTACATGTACAACTAGGTCACTCAATTTGAGTACTTGTTTATATTATATGATTATTCGTTTGAATTATTTAGCCCAATATTTTGATTGTATGTCTTATAGTTTAGGAGGTTATTACAGATTCAAAATATCATGTTCCCTACACTAAAAATTTTGAATGTGTTTTCTGTTGCAGGTTGTTCTTTCTATATGCTTTTTGATTTTCATAAATTATGTATTTTTATAAATAGAAGAGAGTAATTTTCATCTATAAAATATCAAACATAATAATATTGTCAATAAAATATAAAAAATCAAAAATAATAAATCATATTGACACTATATATTAAATCTTCGAAAATAATAATTTTTTCTATAAAAACACTATCACGTTGATAAAATATTAAATTTAACATAATGTATATGTTACATTTAGTGGTTGTAATAGAAGCCACAATTATGAAATTTTTATCATCAAATAAACTAATTAAATTACTATATAAAAATCAGATCATTCACTTTAATAAGAACATTGTAAATTAATTTTATTAATAAATAATAATAATAATAATAATAATAGTCTTTATATAAGAGAAACTATATTTTCATAAAAGAATAATTAAATTCTCTTATCAGAGTTAAAATAATAAAATCATAAAAAAATTATAAAAATAAAAATAAATTTATATTTATTAAATTAAAAATAAATATAATAGCAAAAAAGTAACAAATTGATAGGATTATTGCTAACATTTTAATCAACGATAATCTAAAAAAATGAAAAACTTATCTTAAAAAAAGAGAGACAATGAAAATCTAGTACTATGCTATTTCACATTGAGACCCTTTATGATCAAACATATAATTTGATCCTGAATCTAATATGAGACTAATAACATATATCATTATTATTACAGTACATATATATTTATAATAGTAACCAATTACTTACCATAATTTGATTGCTATAAATAAAAATCTAAAGTTTCTCATGCTTTAGGGATGGAGACTATTTACATATATAATGCAGGGTCCCTAGTATCAGGAAAAGCGGATTGTGAATATTCTGCAGGGTGACACACTACCCCATGAATAAAAGCATGTGCGTAACAGGATTTGTCAATGGGAAAGATGTTTGTCGTCCATTTTCTTCTCCACCTTTTTTTTTTTTCCCTTGTGGTTCAGTTTATTTAAGTTCGACATCTGAATGACATTTTCCATCAATTTGTCGTTGATTTCTCTTACATTTAGGCCTTGGCATCTAAGAGATTTCAGTCTACATTCAGTGTTTTTTTTTCTTTTTTGGATTTTAATTCCATGGATATACCTAATGAATTTACCAAATATAACAAGATTGTGTTGTTCTGCATGAATTTATGGCAAATTTTTTATTTGATTTAAAATCAATTGAATTCACATATAGGGTTTAAAATCTCCTATATCAACATCATAATTAGAACTAAGGTTTCATGAAGGTCGGCAGACAAGAAAAAAGGCTTTTCTTATACTAGCAGGAAGCCAATGGGGCAGCGGAGACACCTAGACACTGGCACCATTCCACGTTCTTACGAAAAAGCTCCTATCATTCAACCATCCATAATTGCTGTGTCATTAACTTGAAGATAAGGTCTACATGAATGTTTTCCCCAAGTTTGTGTGGTCTTATCCTATTTGTTGTTGAATCTTATCTTCCCTCTGAGCAATTTATTAGTTATGCCTTCTTTTGCCATGTGAAAAACATATCATTTGGTCTCAACTACACAAACATTTTTTATCCATAATTTGCCATCTCATCCAAATATATTGACTGTATCATAATGGGATTTTCATTTTATGATTTTATATAATTTCTTTCTTTTTCATTCAAAAAAATTTAATAAGTCGAATTAGCATTATAAATAACACAAGAGAAGATTCTCCTGTTTTCATTTTTAACATCAAAATCGTATAATTTATGAGATTTGATAAGTTATATAATCTGAATGACGCATATTAAATTGAATATGAACAACAAATTAGTATGATACATAAAAAAGATCCATACTCTTATATGAAAAAAGAGTTCCGTATCTTAGAATGATACTGAAGTGGACTTATGGCTATGGTAGTAAGCGTCACCTCGTGAGTCATGACTTTGATTCTTCTTTATTTTAGTTCTGTTTATTGTCTTTTATCAAACTCTTGCTTGGAAAGGGGCAATTCTAATGTGTTCTAGTCTGTATATTTAATAGAAAAAAGAAAAGTTACGTGCCAATACATACCAACTACCTCTGAGTCAAAAGGCAAGTTAGATAATTAATTAACTAGTTAACGATACTTTGCGATTTTTAAGTCAAAATTAATACACCCCATAATAATTACTACTAGATAGAGATAATTTACATTAGGTTGTTATTTAATAACTCTTATCTACATACTAAAATTAAGCTAGTGATATAGTTACATGCACAACTGATTGAACCATTCCATGCCATGAATGTAATTGTTTTCTGGCATGTAAAAAATATCTCCATATCCTTCTATTCCAAATTCTCCAAGAAACGGCGGCTCAATAGCTTCCACAGACATAGTTGAACTAGGGCTATTACTCGAAACTCCATCGACACGTTCTGTTAATCGTTGAATTTCTTTCTCTGATTCTGAGAGCTGCTCTTTAAGCTTCAAAACCTGCATAAGATCAAAAATTTTTGTTATTTTAAATGAAATTTAACTATTTAATTAACCAAAAACAAAACCTTTTTTTTTTTTAAGAAAAAAAAGAGAGATTCTCGGATGCATAATATGAGTGTTGTTTTTTTTTTTTTAATACAAATTTCGTACATGGCGTGCAGAAATCCCATGTGGGAAGAAGTGACATTGTGCTGCTCCACCAGTGGGCCTTGAGAGGCCCAAGATAATTCACCTCAAAGTCTTAAACAACGTTGTACGGAAATGAATAGGTATGGATTTGCATTGGAGAACTATAGGCTCTCCTTTAATTTGTTGTGTAGGGAAGTGGCAGTATTCTGTTCCTAGTCAAGTTTGTCACTTTTATGCAAGGTTTTTTTATAGCACAAACCCAACAAACGTGGCATAGCTTCTTCAAGATCAAGACCTCATGCATGTTAAAAATGGTGGGTCACGCCCTCTTTTTCTAGTAAAAAACATTGGAAGGAATTAGTTTAGTCTTTGGATGCAGCATAAGGAGAAAGATATGTCATAACTCATGGTTCACGGAATTAGTCACCACTAGTTATTATTATTTTAACATAGTTACATGTTTAATTAGTAACAAAGTAAAGAAAGCATGGTCACTGTACATAAGCATATGGTGGAGTGCATATGAGAGTTTCGAATTCCTTTTTTTTTTTTTCGTTACTATTATGGTGAGAGCTTTTAAAATGGGAGAACTACCTTTATAATGAAAAAATATAAGTAATTTAAATCAATAATAACTGAAATTATAGTCAAATTTTATTGTGATTATGAAAATTAATTTTATTTAATTGAATCACTCAACTATGATTAATATTTTAATTAGAAAAATTTAGCTAAATTAAGAAAAATCGATGACCTAAATAATAATTTGAAAATAATAATTACTTTTTCATATATATTCTTATTTCAGCCTAGTCATTCACTTCTATATATAATAAAAATCACATTATTATTTAAGTTATCGATTATTCTTAATGTGGCCGGATTTTACAAATTGAAATAATAAATAAAATTAAGTTAATTAAATAAAATTAATTTTTCCTTATCACAATAAAATTTGGCCCTCATTTGAGTTGCCAATAGTTTAAATTGCCCGCAAAAACAAGGCAACTGGAGCATATTGTAGCATGTGCCATACTTCCCTGCTTGGTTTCCAGGAAACAGCAGGAAAATTTCAAACCCCATTAAGACCTAAAACTTTATTGTGTAAAATATTAAAAGTATTAGCACTTAAACTCGTATCATCACTTATAATTTAGAAACGACTCTGGTACTACCGAATCAAAAATATCTGAGCGGTATGTTAGAAGTTGATGAAGTAGGTTGTACTCAAGTCCTTGGAAGCCAAAAATAATACTAATTACTAGAAGTAAGATATCAAAGAACGAAAGAAAGATATGAACCTCAGATTCAAGACGGCATTTCTCAACAACAATACTCTCATGGGCAGTCTTCAACTTAGAATACTCTTCTTCAAGCTTCTTGTTCTTCCAACGTGCCCTTCTGTTTTGAAACCAAACAGCAACTTGACGAGGATCAAGTCCAAGCTCTGAAGCAAGTTTGTCTTTCCTCTCAGACTCCAGCTTATGTTCATTACCAAAATTCATCTCAAGAAGATTAACTTGCTCTTCGCTTAGTTTCCTCTTCTTCAGTCCAGTAACTCCTGCCTCTGTCCCTTTGTTCTTCTTTCGCCTGCGCCGCGGTTTCCCCTCACCTACATATGATCAGGAATTTCATGTAAAACCCGTATATATGAATATGATGCCCATATATACAATACCTAAAAATGTTTTGTTTTCTTATCGTATGTTTTAGGCATAGTAAGTGCTAACCTTGTTGTGGAACCATTTGCGCGTATACACTAGGGTATAATTGAGAGAGAAGAAGCATGTGATCATCAACCTTGTGGTTCGTAGTCGTGGAGGTTGTCATCTTTGTTGGGTACTCACTCCCCCTTTCTTTTCCCTCTTTATCTCTCTCACTCTTCTCTGTCTATATGCGAAGTAGTGTTGTATGTGAAAAGGAGTGGACAAGTTGGAGGAAACATGGGATGGTGGATTATGTATATAAGGGGTGAGTTGAGTAGGACTGAAGCGGGGGAGGTGTGGTGTTTGTGACCAAGACTTTTTGGGGTTTTGATGGCAAACGAGGACTCAGTTGTGCGTGCTAATATCAACTTTGCCATTGTGAGAGGTGAGACAAAAAAGAAAAAGAGGGAGGGCGTCAAAGTCCATCACTGTCCTCATTTGGTCTGCTCTTCTGCAGTTGGTGTGGAAATAATTCACTCAAATATGTAGAGAGAAAAAACCACAGAACATTTTCAGACTCTCCTAAATTCTTGCTAAACAAAATGGGACTAATCCCAATATGATAATGAAATGATTATGATGCCCATTAATGTTTAGCAAGAATATCTGCAACAATTGGATAGTACCTCTAATGATATATACGTTGAACGTAGATATGTAGATTTATAATAAGTATATACTATTATAATAAGTATATACTATGTTGCATGGAAATAAAAAAGTGAAAATGAGAAAATATGGAAACGATATGAAAAAATGACATTTTTTTTAAATTTATAAAAATAAGTGAAAAAACGTACAAAATAAAAAAATATATAAACGTTTCCGCAACAAAAAATGTAACTTAACAACAGTTTTTGTGTTATATAGATTGCATATATGTAAATATCCAAGCGCAAGTATCATAATCTAAATTAATAAAATTTTGATAAAATTATCACAATTAGTTAAGAAACATGTTATTTCACACTATTTTTTGTGATACACACATTGGATAATATAAAATAAAATAAAATTTATTCATATAAACATTATTACATTAAATAAAATTTGAACTATGTGTTATATCCAATTGGTTATCATACAATTTGTGCATCATTTAAATCTAATTATGAATAATTTTGAATATGATGAGAATAAAGTGTGAAATCTAAACAGGTGAAAATTTGAGTGACAGGGATTTCAACCGTAGTAGCACTAGGGAATTATAATTAGGAATGGATTAGGCTTTCCTAATAAGGTAATTAGTGAAGAATGA
The DNA here is from genome assembly GCA_949677035.1 of Omphalea diandra. NCBI lineage: Eukaryota > Viridiplantae > Streptophyta > Magnoliopsida > Malpighiales > Euphorbiaceae > Omphalea > Omphalea diandra. Next base: position 1,007 of record CATIWR010090332.1, on the reverse strand, counting down.
AAGGTCATTATGGTGTGGAAGAAAGCGGGCGCGCCTACACACAATCACAATGCTGTAATTTTATGTAGTTGGGATCCCAAACCTGAGCACTGACCACCTCGAAGTCAATAAACAAATTGGTACGATCAGCCTGTGGATTTGGACAATATGTAGAAGTAAGTGAGTAACTCACTGTTGTCCAATTTGGAATTCTTCTCTTTCTATCCCACATCTAAAGGAGCCAAGCCACACACTTCTTCTTTTAGCTCTTTGGCTCAGCTAGTACCACAAGCTAGCTATAGCTTTCAAACTACAGTGTATATATATATTTATATATTAATCGTTCTCATGCGTGGCTCGAGATGAGTGGAAATGTAAAAATTTCCAAATTGGATTATTTATGGTTGTAATTAAGAAATGAAACATCAAGGAAGGACCCATATATTCTTTTTACCATGTTTTTGCGTAATAAAATATTAAGACGTGGTTGAAGCAATTTGAGCCCACTAGGGATGTCGTCATTGTTGACGTCTAGCTAATTAATCACTTAAATTAAATCCCATATTTGGGGACAAAATAATTAGTATAATGTCTCTTCGATGTGGTGTACTCATTCTCCTTAATTGCTTTGCAGTTAATTAAGGTGGTAGATATGATCATAGTTGTCAAAATCGCGAGTTGATTAGTACGATTTTAAGATTTTACAAGTCAAAATCACGTGAACGATTTTAATCGTATATAAAATCAGATTTGTGGTAAAATCGGGTGAAATCGAGTTTTGACTCGTTAAAATTGGTAAAATCGGGTGAAATCGGGTAAAATCGGATGTAAAATCGGGTGTTGACTCATTATTATTTTTTTTTTAATTTGTCTATTTAATTTTCTCCCTATGTTTTTATATTATTTCTCCTATATTTTTCTCTAATTTTTCTTCCTTTTTTGTTGTTGGAATGCTTTATTTTCTCTCTTTTTTCTATTTTTTGTTGCTCAATTTTATATTATTGGGACTATACATTAATTGTTAATTG